>CDEZ01020717.1:0-17548 GCA_000826365.1 Acanthamoeba royreba
GTCTGAATGTAGGGTTCAGCTGAACGTGTTTCCCTTTCCAAAGACCATCAACACTGATGGGAGAGAAGCTAACCTTATGCAGAGTCCAGCCGGAGATGTTGAGGTCCGTCAAGTTGGTGCATGACTTGAGGATGGTTGACAGATACCCTGACGCTCCGTGCGTGTGACATCCTGCGTGAGGCCACACAAGTGTGCATCAGTCGCAAACTTGAGATACGGGCTGGGAAGTTGAGTACCGGAGAGGTTGAGCGAGGTAAGGTTGACCAGGTGAGAGCTGAGTTGTCTTATGCTCGCGCGCTGCCCATTCAATCTCAACTTGATTGACGATTCAGCGTCGCCATCTGTTACGGTGGTGCTCCCTAAATCAAGCAGACTCGCTTCCTCCTCATCTTGGCTCTCATCATTGTCTTCGTAGTTAGGCTCCTTCTCGGTTTGTACCATAAACTCATCACGATAGCCATAACGTCCTATCTCCTTCATCCATTTTATGCGTTCTGTATCGGTCGTTAACGGATGGACGAACATCTGAAAGCATCCGGCCAGATTGAGTGACACGAGCGCGTCGTAGTTGCTCGTGAGCCTGTTGAGCATAGAGAGGCTGATGTTGTGACATCCTGACTCCCGGCAACAACAAAGGCATGGTGAACGCAAGCTAGCTATATCAATCAAGGCATTCCCCCCAAGCTACCTGTGAGGTTGAGATGACGTGGACGGAAGGGTGACTTGCCGTAAACGCTGAACATCCGTTCCATCAGCTTATCATCAACATCAGAACATCTGATAGGATCAACACGTGATGAGATTCTACAATCGACTGAATTCACCATTGGCCTGAAGAATAAGAAGCAGCTCGCATGTGGCCCCATACGCACCGATTGAGAGAGATGTCGTTCCAGAGCCACGGCAGTTCCTCCTTGATCAGCCTGTTCATATCTGTATGTACATCACCATCAAACATTCATTCATTATCATCAACTTCATCATTTCTGATGGTCATCACACAAGTCACACAAACTACAACTACTACCCTTAAAAGGAAACTAAATGAAAAGAAATGAAATGCAAAGAAAATATTAAGTGCGGTAGCGCGACCTTTGCAGACGGAGGCCAGGGTGAGCAGTTGTGGGAGGGAACCCACAAAGGAGTAGATGTGTAGCTGCACTTCGGCCGGCATGTCCACCAGCCTGAGAGGGTCCTCCATGACCTCTGTATTGAGTTGAAGCTTGAACCCAAGAACTTCTCCAAGCTGACTGGCGAAAGAGAAGACACACCAGATAGGTCTACCTTTTGACTCTCGTCCTTTCTTTCCTGCTGCTTTCTCCTATTTAACCTTAACAGTGAAAAATTCAAATCAATTCCTGGAACACTTTCATTATTTTCGCAATTTAACTTCATTGTTTTGTAAGTGTTTCAAAATTCTCAAACAAGCTCGCAAATTGGCTCGTGGCCGTAATTGACCGTTACGCTTGGCGAGGGAACTTGAGCACATAGTCACGCAACTCTAGGAAGTTGGGAGTGCCCAGACCAGTAGCGGCGTCCCACCTGCACGGTTGGCATATCTTGGCATCAGCGCCACCAAGAACGAATAACCAGCAGGGAGACAGGTAGCGTACCCGACCGACGCATGGAATCCCTGAGCGCAGCAGGTAGGCGCGGGAGCAGGGAGACCGAGAGCGCCGCAGCGATTGTTGCCCCACACGACATCTGTAGCCACGAACAAGTCAAAGTTGTCAGAACCAAACTCAACCATCATCAAGCTGAGCTCTTGTGATCATTCTCTAGTTGATGGTTACAGAGTAAGTGGACAAGGTCAACATACCGTAGAAGGTCTGAGGGCGTTCCCGCCTAGCCTTGTAAAGGAGTGGATTGAGGAAACCCAGAGGTGGTAGACCTGCAGCAGCGCGTGCATCGTTGAGAAGAGTGATCACGCCGGCAAAGATGGGCGCGCTTGCGCTGGTTCCATCAACAGGGATGAACTCGCCGCCGAGCGCCACCATCAGATCTGTGTTAGGCCAACCATTCCCGAGTGTGGGTAGTGAGAACAGGATCCTCGCTATCATGACATTCTTTGGTACGTACTGTGACCAACGGCAGAAACGTCAGGCGTAGCTCTGCCATTCGGGTTCCAGATACCTTAAGAAGGCACATAAGTATGGGCGGTAGAGCTAAGTCGTGGGGTGGTGTTAAGTACTAGTGGGCGGTAAGGGGATATCCTTGCGGGCCAGATAAGCGGCGACTTCGGCCGTCTGCGTACGCACACCCGACTTGAGTGTTTAAGCCCATCTTCAATTGAGTGGAGGGATAACGCACCTGATAGGTCGCCGTCTTGGTGATGTTGGAGAAGCCACCGCCGGTGGTCCAGAACAGACCCTAACGATGCAAGACAGCAGGAACAATCAGATCGTGTACCAACTTAAGGAAGGTGAAGGGAAAGAGGAGTGCCTCATCGATAGAGACGACGATTTCGCCCAGAGGGTTGTGCAGGCAGTCAATGCCGCCCTTGCTCTTGGGTCTGTAGCAGATCGGTTCAGACACGGGAGTGATAATAGTGGAACCTGACGCAAGGATAGGGTTCAGCCACAGATATCACCGGAGCTATGCAGTTAGTGTGGGGTCGTACTGACGCCAGTGACGTAGGGAGACTGGCACGGCCAATCTGCGTGTAGAGTATTGCAGTTGGGGACGGTCATGGGCTCAGGACCCAAAAGACCCGCACCGGTGTCGCCTGAAGCAAAGATCAGGGATATGCCTCTGTGGAGAACATCCAAGTGGCGATGAGTTCTGTAATCGATCATCGGATTAACAGAGTAGAGGAGCTACCGAAGGGCAAGCTTCTTAAACTCAAAGTCGGAGCGGGTAAGATAGCCCTGGCCAAGGTATTTGTCCACGTTGACCTCAGCCATACCATAGCTCAAGCTGTTTACCTGCGGCGCTGTTTGGTAGTAGAACGAATGAGCCTAAAGGTTCGGAGTGATGCGCTCGTGATGGATTAACACGTACGATTCTCAGTTGCGCTCATCTGAAGAGCCCATTTGAGAATATCGTCAATCTCGATCGTCGAGTTAGCATAGATTGACCAGAATGTCGTGGCGGCACCTTCAAGACACAAGAATAAGTTAGCTTGATCTCATCCTAAAAGTGTACGCCACACAAGATGGTAGAGAAGTGAATTACCCGGAGCTACGCCCATAATGTACTGAATGTCGAGGTTAGCCTCGCCGCCCGGCTGGTCCGGGTAGTTGGGACCTGCACGATCGAGTTGTAACACAGGAGAGCAACAAAATGGGAAACAAGAGGGAGAGGTACCAATCACAGTAACGGGTGTGTTCGTGGGGAGACCCATTTGCTCAAAGAAGAGCGTAAGATCAGAGGGGGAGTAGTACTGCTGCTCAAACTCGACGACGCACTGAGTCACGTTGGTCGTCACCAACGTGTTGGGAGGAATGTTGTACTGAAAGTGATTATGTTAGGCCAATAACTGATTAGGGTTACCCTCTGCAAGGATCATCCGGAATACCTGAGCCCAGATGCTCTGCGGCACAATAGGCGGAGTAGCGAGGACGGCATAGGTGAAGTTGCCCCAATCGCTGACCCTGTTATCCGCAAAGGTGCTTGAAATCGAAACGTTGACCAAGTCATAGTACCAGCCTGCGAAGATCAGTGCCGGGATGAAAGCCCTCACGAGGTGAATAGAATCAAAAAGCCGTGGCTAGTGAGTACGGGCGTACCCTTAACGCTGGTGGAACACTGCGTTCGGCCACCTACGAGGGAACACGAGAAAGATGTTCTGTGCAAGGAGAAAGAGTAGGGTAACTGAACCGCAGTGCGCGACAGTAAAGAATACGTACATGTCGTACTGGGCAGACATCTGAGTGACGTCGTTGACCGACGACAGAGAAGCAGTGAACTTACGAATCGCTGGCGGGTTGTCGGCACAGGGCTGCAACACAGTTAGGTGAATCGTCCGCAAGGTGCAGGATGAGAGAAGAAGTACCATGGAGGGCGTGCGAGTGACTTGCCCGTTGGCACACACCGGAGCAAAACGAATACCGATGTCCTTCCCTCCTCTTGAATCGGCGGCAACCACGACCGGCGCATTGCCAGCCTGGACAGCTATATATGATTTGTTTGAGTACGCTGATCAAGAGCATTGATACTACTCCAGGAGAATGTTCGTACAGCTGCTGGTGATGCTGATCGGAGAATCCCTCACCTTGAGCTTACTCTCCTCTGCCAACCACAAATCCAAGAGGACAAGTCAACAACGCGCATGTTCTGCTGTATTACAAGAGTGTACAGGCCAACGTACGAAGCGGTGGGAAGTCAGTCAATCCAGAGATAAGATCGACCAGGGCAGACACATGGCTAGGTAGCGAGTACGGTCTCACTGAGCGAAGGATTTCCCTGCGACCTGGCGCGGAAGTTAGTCTGCATGCTGCTCGATCGAGAATGAAAGTTGAAATGTACCATCGGCGGAACGGAAGCGGTGGAGATTGACAGAGAAGAGAGCCTCCGCAGCCTTGACCGACATTCGGGCAGTCAAGGCATCCCTGTTCCTCATCACATCTTGGCGCATCAAGGAATACAAAGTTAGTAAGCTCGCTTGTGAATAAGGTTGACGAAGCCGGAAGCGGGAGAGGTACGAATGTCTGACGCGCCGTGCTCCGAGAGCAAATCCACCACGGTTTTGATCGCCTTGGCGGGAGCAGCCACTGTAGCGAGTTGTTGCATAGTCAGTTGCGCAAGTCAGCCGACCATGCACTGGTTAAGAGAGGATACCAATCTCAGTGATCTGGTCGATGGTCAGATACTGGGCTGCACAGTAGCATGAGAGGTGAACCGCCGACCCACACAACACACCAGTGTCAGGGAACATCACTGACGACACTCGTCAGTGAAAGCAAAGAGACGGTACCGTAGAGCGGTGAGTCCGGGTCAGACACGGCCCAGAAGAGTTCCTGCGCGAGTCACGAACGAATGTACATTCATTAGCACAATCACGAATCAACCCCAAAGAGGAGGCGTACATCGAGACGGTCAAGGTTGCTCTGCTTGAGGTACACTACCAGCCGCACCTGCTCTTCCCTGGCGTTCACATGTTGTTAGCTTGCCTTCCACATCTCTGGTATGGCAATATTTAAAATAATTTGACCAAATATGGTCAAAATATTACAAAATAATTTATTGAGTTAATTCTTTGTAATTAAAAAAAGGAACTGAAAAAAAAAGGTGTAGTGAGTGGGTACGGGTGCGGCAGGGAGGTCTGGAGGTGGAGGGAGCCTCCGACGGGCTGCCAACCTCCGAAGTCACCGCTCGCCGCGGCACTCAGGGTGACCAGCACCATCACCGCTGCAGCGAACAACAACAACACCCTTGACCCACTCCTTCTTGGCATGGTTGACTTCCACCAGTTGTTTCTACCCTCGTGGTAATACAGTGGATGAGCTCCGTACGGAGGAGTTTGTGTGGCAATAGAAACGCCGATAGCGAAGAATGAGCGAAGGGGAGGGGAAAGGGGAAGGAAAGTCGCGGATCCTCAGTGCTCCATTCCTCCCGATAGCGCAGGATCACACTCCGTAGACGACGGGCCTGGCCAAACCACTACATGACTGGGGGAACAGACAGCTGTTTGATCGACTCGATGCAAACGACAAGGGATAGCCCGTAAATGCTTTTGACAACATGGATGGGGCAAGTAGGCAACTCTCACGGAGTAAACTAAAGAAAAACAAAGGAAAAAGGAATTTCCTGTGGCACACACTGTAAATTCTTTTAATTGTGTACAATGGGACATTTTAGTGACGTCACCTGCTCTTTTGTGTGGAAACCTGTCAAAGGCGGAAATGAGATAGATACTTTTGGTGTCTACACCCAGAGATTTTAACAGGTTTATGCCAAGAAAACATTTGTAAAAAGCTCAAAAAATTCCCAACTACAGGCTCGGAAATGTGCGGAAAAAGTCAGAAATTTTTAACGTGTTCCCATCTTTCCCCCGATAAAACCTCTCCTTCGGGCTTTTTTCGTGTGTGGTGCAGCAATGTCGCCATAAGTACCCCTTGAGACTCATCAGTGAATTCTTCAGAGTCAGCAATACACACCACAAACCTGTTTACACATACTTACACGTACAACTACCCTCGTAAGGCTACAATCATGATGCACTCAGTCCTGGGCAAGTCTCGTCAACAGAAGAGCGATCAGGCGGAGCTCCCAGACAAGGCGGACGAGTCGTTCCGACTGCTACCCATCGCAGGAGGGCTGTACAAGCAGATGCAGGTGGCCAACGGCGGAACGGTCACCATGCTGGAGATCAATGCAGGCAACAAGCTCTACGGCATCATCAGCCGCTACGTCGCTGAGAAAGGCAACAAGAAGGACGAGGGGCATTCACACAGCTGGCTGACGGATGACACCACCACGCGCCAAGGTGACAACTACGACGATCAGGGAGGCGACCATCAGCCGCCTGAAGCGAAGGAAGTGGTGAGACTGAAGCTGGGCCTTGGCCAACATGAGGTCTCGTTCGAGGGTCGCCGCATTCACGTCCTCCATCAGTCCATCGGCGATCCGGTCGGAACAATGAGCGGTCCAGCACTCTACAAGTCGCTGATCCTGTACGTTGACGGTCACCATCAGCAAGCCTTGCTCTCGTCCTTCTGCGAGCACCTCCTTGCGTGGGACTCGGCCAAGGATGCGCAGCACTACAACATCTACATGTGGAAGCCTCGTAACCAGTACTGGCACAAGGTGGCCTCCAAGCGCATCAGGCCCATCCATAGTGTGATCCTTCCTGAGGACATCAAGGCCTCCGTGCTCGATGACCTGACCAGCTTCAGCTTGCGCTCGACGGCCCGATGGTACGCTCAGCACGGCATTCCCTACAAGCGCAGCCTCCTGTTCAGCGGTCCGCCCGGTGCCGGCAAGTCGAGCCTCATCACTGCGCTGGCAGGCCATCTCGGCAGGAACGTGTGCTTCCTTCAGGCTGCTCATCCCGAAATCACCGACGACAACCTGCAGTCGTGCGTACAGAGTGCGCCGGCTCACTCATTGATCGTGTTGGAGGACGTTGATGCCCTCTTCGACGAGAACCGCGACAGCAAGGCCAAGAACGGAGGCACGCCGCTCACATTCTCCGGTCTGCTCAATGCACTCGATGGCGTGTGCAATCCCGAAGGTCAAGTGTTCATCCTCACCACGAACCACATCGAGCGTCTCGATCCAGCACTCATCCGTCCAGGCCGCGTCGACCTCCGGGTCCACTTCACCACCGCCACCCGACAGCAAGTCACCGCACTCTTCCTCCACTTCTATCCCGATGCAGCGCTGCAACTGGCCGACCAGTTCGCCGAGGCAATCGCGGAGCGATTCCCTGGCAAGGAAGGTGAGGCTGGTCTCGGTGTGAGCATGGCCGCCTTGCAACAGCTCTTCATCGTGTGCCGACGGAACTCAGCGCAGGAGGCTCTCCAACGAGCTCGCACATTCATATTTTGAGCATGCAGGACTTGGCCTCAATCAACTCATCCATGTAACTTATAACCCAAAACAACGAAACAAAGTATACTTGATTCTCCAGTTCATGTGTGTAGTAGGTGTTGCACTGATCCCCTGTGTTGAAGTTGATGCATGTTATGGATATCACATTGCTCGCGCTCAGGTGTTCTTTCAATGGTACATCACACCTTCAATGAACAGAGGACTGTGAAGCGAGCGCCTCCTTGAGCTCAGTGAAGTGCGTCTGGAAGATGCGAACCTCAATATGCTTCCTCAACTCATCAACTCCGCCGTCTTCTACTTCATACGTGGCGCTCCTGTACGTTTTGGTCGGTCATGAGCACGCAATGTACATGACCATCGGGACTAACGTACCATTCCGCGAAAGTGGTGTTGGTGTCGCTGATGCGCTTGAAGCTGATGCGTCCGTGGTAGTCCTTGAACTTGACCGGTGAGCGACCCTCGCTCATGCTCACGATGTGGTACGTGTAGAAGTGTTCCTGTGAGGTAGACAACTTTAAGATGAGGGATACACGATACTGAAGGTGACGAACGGGACGCACTCGGGCAGAGTAGCTTGTGAGCTGCTCTCGTATCTCGTGGTCTCCAACCTTGACCACTCGATGCTTGCCGACAACGTTGTCGTCCTGGCTATAACCCTTCTCTGCTCAACGGTCAGGGTGGATGAGTGGGAATGCCACTTTCTTCATGCCACCACGGTGGCGTACCCAAGTACTGTGCACTGATTCCAAGCCCGCACCAGGTCAGATCTGCGAAACGGCCGACACGTTGCCACACGGCTTCGATTGGCGCGTTGATGACGGTGCTGTGGTAGGCACTGCTTGGGTGTAGTGATAAGGTCTCGCGAGACATGGGGTATGTTTCTAGTGTGTGAGTATAAATGCAGTATCGTGTATATCTATCATGCCGGGCCGTGCACCGCCGGTAATATACTCACCACTCACGGAGCTGCTACACAAGGTCCCAGCGAATAGCACAAGCTGCCGCACTTTCCCGAAGAACTCTCAGTTTCAGCCAATGAAAAAATGCCTCGCTATTTTTTCAATCCTGCTATTGGCTCCATGTCTGTACAAACGTAAAGCGTTTCGAGAAGACGAAAAAGTTTCCATCTTACAAAGTCGGAGATCCCAACTTGAAATGTCGGTGAAATGACACGCATATCTCAACTCGTCGGGGGATTTTTCCCGGCAGCACTTCCCCTTGGCCAATCTTTAGAAGCTAAGTCTTTGTCAGCCGTTGCGTTTCTCTACTCAAAGAGAAAATCAATCAATCTTCATCTCATTCACATCTACCTCATACCTGAGAGGAAGCCTTAGAGACGTGGGACAAGAGTCGTCTTGTTGTTGAAGCAGGTACTGAACTTATTTTTTATTCTCTCTCCGCCCCCTGACTGTCCCTGGGTCCCTCTTCCTCATCAATTTCATTAATTTGATAATGATGGGATGATGTAAAATAAGTAATTAGACTTGAGTCAAATCTATTTTATTGATATTTTCTCATCACGATTTAACGGCAGATCTAGAAAAAGTGTGATCCAATCGATAAATATTTTTTTCTATTTATTTATCCAAAAATGGAATATTTTATGAAGTTAAAATGGTGACTGTCACTGTCTAACGCATTCCTTCTTCCAACTTGGTGGTCAGGAGGAGGACAGACAGACGAGAACGTGGACGGGATGCTACAACCGCAGAATCCGTGGGAGACGGGCGAGCTGGCGGGCCTGATGACCGTCCCCAAGGACGACGGAGAGGTCATCAACAAGTGGACCGTCGCCTCCGGCTTTGATCTGCACATGACGCCTCTTCTCCGTGGCAAGGTATCACCTGAAAGGAAAAGCTAGCGCTGTTTGCCAGATGAACGGTGGCTGCCTTGTGATGGTTGAAGGATTCTAACCTCGTATATGTGCGTGCGTGCTTGCTTGCTTGCTCGTCCATGTAGGTGGAGCCACGGCGCTATCGTAGGACGATCATGGGGCTGAACCGGATAACACGAAAGGAGAACATGTACAACTATATCTTTACGGTGCTTCTGTTTATATTCGTGATTCTTCCGATCGCCTACTACTTCTTCTTCGCCGATATCAAGGAGGGGGAGAACCACAAAGAGGTGATTATTCTTCATGACACAGGGCTCATGGCGCTCTCCTACATCCTTCTTGCGTGTGACATCCCAGCACTACTCTACGTTGCATATCTCGGCTACAAAGGCGAACGAAACGAGATCCACTCGCTTTCACACTTCCTCCTCATCATCGTCTCCTTCGGCAACACCATCGCCTACCCATTTGCTCTCGAGTTCATTTACGCCGAGGGGTTCTCTCGTTCATTTCTTCTTTATCCCCTCATCTTTCCCTTCCTTGCGCTCATCACGATATTTATCAACAGGCGCCTTCCAGAGGTACCATGCGATAATCTGCTTCTTGTTTCTGGTTCTCTTGCTTACTTGTTTGGACTTGCAATCGGCTGTGTCTAGTTGCTGGGTGAGGCGCTGAACTTTATCGAGAAGGAGAACCTGGAGTACTATCACGCACGGGGTATCACGCTGCGGTTGAGATCAGTTCCGGCAGACACCCTCTTCCTATCTGCAACCATCTCGTCCGGATACAACAGCACCAGCGAAACCGACAGAGCTACTCTTGAGGGCCGTGACGAGAGTAAGGATCAAGAGCCTGTGTAAAGCAAGGACGTGACAGGACTGAAGGATGGACACGTGGAATGGTGTGTATGGAAGAGGAGATACTGCAATTATGTTATCAACACTCAATTTGATTTCAAACAGACGGGAGCTGTGACATCAACAATGATTGAGCTCCGCTTTTGTCTGTACTCCCTGCGCAGTTAGTTCTCATAGCGGAAGACCTCAGCCTGGAATCCGATCGGAACCTATCTTCTTTGCCACGATTATCCATGAAGCCACCGTAATCTAAGTCTGCGAAAGCAACTCAAGCCCATATGCTTTAGGTTTGGGCAGTGACCCACTCCAGCTATGGTTCGGAGTTTTTACAATGGGTCGAAATCTAAGTGAACTACACGGTTCTCTAACTCAATGATAGTGTAGTTCATGTAAATTTCGAGCTCATTGTTATAGCTCCAGTGGGTCGCTGCCCAAACTTAAAGCTTATATCTGCTTGTGTGATCAACTCAGATTCGTTGCAAACAGAGGGGTAGCACAGGCCACACTCGTCAATATAACTCCGATTAGGGGGAAGACTTTACTGTCGAGCTTCTCGGCCGAGCCATCGGCCGAAATGCCACAGTACATAAATACCAGCACCACGGCTTCAGCTTTGCAACGCATGACCCACGCCCAATAACTTCAAGTCACCAACAACGAACAGACGTGTGAAATGGGAGGAGGTGAGGATACCTTTCCGCAGATATGCACAGCGGATGTCCACGCGCTCAAGTCGTCGACTGCCTGCTCCCGCCCGCCATCAAGCCTCCAAGCTGCTGTACTAGCAGAGACACCTGGACATCGTTCCGCCCGGTGGGACAACGGCTCGACTCTGCGCGTTCTGTTCCTCGCTGGCGGCTCCCCAGCCCTTCGAGAGCGCATCTTCTCCGTGGCCACCGAATGGACCCATTGGGCCAACCTCACATTCAAGCGTGTGGAGCAAGGTCCTGCCGACATCCGCATCCTGATCGACGACTCCGGAATGAGCTACTCCGAAGTGGGACGGAACACGAACAAGAACCAGTCCCAGCATACCATGCGCTTCGGATGGCTTTCGGACCACTCATCCGACGAGGCGGTGCGCCGGGTCGTTCTGCATGAGTTTGGTCATGCGCTGGGCCTGCATCACGAGCATCAGTCGCCGGCGGCTGGCATTCAGTGGAACCGGAAGGAGGTCCACCACTACTTCCGTCATCTGGGAGCGTCCGAGGTTGATGAGAATGTACTCAACATTCAGCCAAGCACGAACTACTCTGCGTTCGATCCAGAATCGATCATGCTCTATGCGTTCCCGCCACACCTCACCCTCAACGGACAGGGAACCCGGTGGAACAGCAGACTCTCTACCACCGATAGGGCCTTCATCGCAAATGCCTACCCAGGCCGGCCTTATAAGCGCTGGCGCCTGCAAACGGGAAGTTCGCTTCATGTGACGGACTCTAGCTTCCAGTTCTGCTTGGCGCCCAACCGGGACCTGTTCATCATCAAGAAGAGCAGCACCGGTACCAGGTCCACCGAAGTGCACGTGCTGAGCGCGGCTTCGAACTACCAGACCTTCACACTTCACACGGGCACTCCTTTGCACCCGACCGATGGTAGCTTTCAGTTCTGCGTGGCGCCCAACAGGGACCTATTCATCATCAAGAAGAGCAGCACCGGTACCAGGTCGACCGAAGTGCACGTGCTCAGTGCGGCTTCGAACTATCAGACATTCACTCTGCACACTGGAACGTCGCTGCACGAGACGGACGACTCGTTCGAATTCATGGTGGCCGACAATCGGGATCTGTTCATCATCAAGAAGAGAAACACCGGCACCAGGTCGACCGAGGTACACGTGCTGAGCGCGGCGTCGAACTACCAGACCTTCACCCTTCACACGGGCACTCCTCTCCACGAGACCGACGGAAACTTCCAGTTCTGCTTGGCTTCCAACCGGGACGTCGTGGCCATCAAGAAGAGTCACACCGGCACCAATTCGACTGAAGTGCACGTGCTGAGCGCGGCTTCGAACTACCAGACCTTTGTCCTTCACGCAGGCACCACTCTCCATGAGACCGGGTCAACATTTGAGTTCCTGATGGCTGCCGATAACCAGGACCTCTTCGCCATCAAGAAGAGCAGCACTGGAACCAACACCACCGAAGTCCACGTGCTCGTGCATTGAATGTTGGGCATAACCTACACCAAACTGGTGAAGATAGAACGCGTTATCGTTTATGCATCCCTCTTCTCTCCCCAGGTTACCCTTGCGTTTTCACCATCCACTGTGGCAAGCACGAAGCCACCATCGCGGTCTCCACCCTGCTCGAGTTCCACTTCGTGGCCTTGGCTGACGAGGAACCTGTGCAGGTGTTCCAACTCCTCTTTCGATGAGGCGTGGCCCTGAGAGGGGGAATCGTCGCCTGCGAGCATCAACATGCAGAGCTTGGCAGTCACAGCTCGTTTATCACCTGATCACCACTCAAGACAGTTACTCTCATGTTCGAGGAATGCAGACATCGTGAGTCTATAGGCGCGCACCTAACTCGAGAAGCTTGGCCGCGGCCAACGCATCAGCTTCCATCTCTCTGCGATACAGGAAACGTATCATGGCGAGAACACCAGCGCCACCGATGGCCAAGCCGACCAGTGAGGAGACGAGACTCTGGTTGACTGGGAGATTGCGTGACACGATGGGTAGAAGCTTGGAATCGAAGGCCCATGAAGCAGCGCAGCCTACGGCGGCCAAACCCACGGTAAATGCCAACAACTTCTGGTGCACTCGGTCCTTGAGGTGGCCTTTGTGCGTAACAAGTTAGTTACCTTTACCCATTGTTCCTATCTTAATTAAACTCCGACTAGCGTACCCACTTCATGGTAGAGGGCAAACCGACGAACCGGGTCGAGTTCCTCGGCGAAAGTTGAGGTGTCAGCTAGCGACCCCAACTGGTTTTCCACGATGTCGAGCCCAGAGATGGAAACTTTGACCACTCGCGTGAAGGTGTTGACAGAAGCTACGGCGCCCTCGGAGTAGAGGGTAGGCACGAACTCGAGTTTCACACTTTTCGGATCAATGCCAAAGGCCTCCAACGCGCCCTGCAGCTCCTTGGTTTGCCATGCCTTCCACGCACTCAATGCCTCTTCGCTCTTCTTCGTAGAGGAAGGTGAGGTCATGCTTGCCTTGCTTCGTTGCTGCATTTTTCTTGGTTTTTTGCTGTGGTTATGCATAAGCCCGGGCAGTCCAATAGGGCTGGTCCTCCTCCACCTCCTCGCTGCCCGACTTGAATTGTGGTATTTCTTAGGACACGGCAGCAAGGGGAAAGAATTGCAACATCGCACTCATGAAAAAGCGGTGGTGCTCGCAAATTTTTGGCATTTTTCTACGTGTCAAAGTTCTTCTGACTCTATCTTCTGCCCAAAGATTCGATTGCGGACAGTAAGCCCTGGTAAATCAGAAGAGTCCAAACAGGGAAGAAAAGAGTTTTGCTGCCAGAGAGAACACTGCAAGCAAGGGAACTCCACAAAAAGCCGGGAACTTCAACAACGGAACAAACCAATGAGAAAATTCTGCGAATGCAATATTCTCCGGCATAATTTGGATTCTTAGTCGGGACCTGCGTTCTATTGGTAGATATTTCCAAGGTGGCAAAAAGTCTACGGCGCCTTGACAACCTGAGCCGGAAACCGTCATGACTTTATTTTGGTGTGCTATTATTTTCTATTTATTTTTCTTTTGTTACCAAACCTTCGATGGACCTCAGCCGTGCTATTGCCTGCCGATCGGTCATCATCAACACTGTTCACGTTATCATCATCACCTTCATTGTCGCCCTCATCACCACCGGAGAGGTGACGGTGGCAGGGAGGACCACTCCCACCTTCACCACTTCATCCGCTTCTTCTTCTTCTTCTTCTTTTTCTTCATCACCATTTTTCCAACGTGATGGATTCAACTCCGATCGACGAAGACAGGAGGTGACGTCGCCCTCGGCGAGTCCGCTGCCGCCACCGCAGTGTCTGTACGCGGCCGACCTGCAGCTGTCCACTTCGAGCTTCGAGGTGACTTCCAACGGGCGCCTTCTTCTGTGGGACACGCAAGGCCGCACGCTGACAAACGCGACCGCCGTCCCGACGGCTCTCGCCGTTGACCGCCAGCGCAACCGGCTCTACATTGCCAGTCTGGGCACCGTGCAGTCGTGCGTGTGAACTAAACGTGGTGTGGTGTTGACTGGACCTCACATGTATGTGCATATAGGCTGGACATTGCCAGTAACTTGTCGCAGTCGAGCTCACTGTGTCCGTGCTCGATCACCAACGACTATGGTTACATCCGGTACGGAGTCGTAACCGTAACTCAACCTTCTCTCTTGCATTGGCGGTGGACTCACTTGACGATCGACACTCGTACTCTTCTTCTCTTCAACAGAGGGATGGCGGTGGACGAGCGCGATGGCGGAGTGTATGTGTCCTTCCGCCAGAAACTGTGCCACTTCTATCCGATCCAACAACTGGTGTCGGGTTGCCTGGACCTCAGAAGCATTCTCTCATCCTCTGCCACCATCACTCAACTTTACCTTGATCAAGGTAGTGTTCTTATCTCACTTTCGCCCAATCATCCCGATTGAGGATCTCAACTCACTCCTTTATCATCACCACAATGCAGATCGGAATAGGCTGTATGGAGTGCCGAACGACAGGCCGAGTATTCTGGTATTCTCGATTGTCTCTTCCACCAACCTTGAATACACCACAGAGTGGAGACCTCTTAACCCAGGACCCGATGGGAACTTTACCTACGTCGGTGCGCCTTGCTTCTTCTCTCATCCCTTACATGATTCCTCCTCTTGCGTACTGATCGTCAAAGGTTAGGGCTCGTCAAGGGACGAAATGGAAACATGTACGCCAACTTGACACCATTCAATCGGACGGTGATGGTCGAGTTCGACAGCGATACCGGCGGCCTGTTACGACGTTACGTCGTGAGCCAAACGGACCTGGACGTATTCACGAGCTTTTACGACTTAACCATCAACAACGATACGGGCCTTTTCTACTCCTTCGTAGGGCTGCTGGACATGTCTCCGATTATCATTTCCTATCAGCTCGATGAGCAGGAGGACCTGAGCAACGCCAACATCACAGCATTCGCCAGCAATCTTTCATCCCCGCTGTCGATGTTGTGGGCTCGCTGTCCCTACGTGGCACCGGCCTCACCCTCCCCTTCCCCGGGACCCGACGACAGCAGCCTGAAGCGCGACCTCACCATCTCTTTCGCCGTCACTGGTCCCTTTATGTTGCTCACAATACTGCTGTGCTGCTGCGCGCCCCTGGTGTGGCTGCTTGTATGGAATCGTCGGCGACGCTACTACAAGGGAACCAAGAGCGGGAGCAATTCGAGCGATGATGGAGAGAGCGCAGGAGACGAGTTCACTTATCGAGAGATCGACTTTGCCGATCTACGACTAGGCAGAGAGCTAGGTCATGGCGCATTCGGACGAGTCTATCGAGGCGAGTATCGCGGAGCGATCGTAGCTGTAAAGATGTTTGACGGTGTGCGACTCGACGAGGCCGAGGCGCACACCATCAAAGAACTACGAAAGGAAGCCGAGATGCTCGAGAGGCTCTCTAACCATCCCAACATTGTCAAGTTTGTCGGTGCCATCACTGAAGGTACACCATCAATCCTAGGAGGTCTTACTTGATGAGTCGACATTCATTCACAATCCTTTCAGCTACGGGAGGTGCGACAACGTTTGCACTAGTGACTGAGTACTGCGCGAGAGGTTCTCTTTATGACTTGTTGGTAAGCATCAACTTCTCTTGTCATTCCCGGGTTCTCCGATCTCACCACGAAGAACATCCAGATTCGGAAACAAAAGAAGCTGCCGCTGGTTACACTTGTCCGCATGGCGCGTGACATTGCAGCTGGTGTGCTTCACCTCCACAAGGTACCGTACGGATGCATTATTGGATTCAAGATTCTTCCCCTCAAATCTTATGCGCAGGAGCATGTGGTACACCGCGATCTGGCAGCGCGCAACATTCTGGTGGGAAAGAACTATGAGGTGTATGTGGCTGATTTCGGTCTGGCCCGCACCAAGGCGGCGGACTGTGTGGCCACCACAAAACAGTCCTTTGGTCCCGTTGCCGTACGTTCGTTCTCGAGTCTATGATTTCCCTTGTGTTGTGATCCTAACATTCCATCTTGTCTGCATTCTTATGAAGTGGATGGCGCCAGAGGCATTGGCCAATCTTGAGTACGCAGAGTCAACAGATGTCTTCTCCTTCGGCGTATTGCTCTGGTACGCCGAGGCCAGCTGAATGCCAACGAACGAGTGACCGAATAACCCATTGATGAACATGCAGGGAGATGATGTCTCGCAAGCGCCCTTGGGCAGGACTTGAGGGCGCACAGATTGTCGCATCGGTGACATCGAACATGCGGCCACAGATCCCCAAGGACTGTGATCCGCTCTTCAAGCAGCTCATTAAAAAGTGTTGGAGACACAACCCAGCAAAACGGTACTCCATATCTTGACACATGCACTTGGTTGTAGTTGGATCTCTTACCAAGGTCACATCCCTGACAGACCGACTTTTGAGGAGCTGCACCGCAAGCTGACACTGTACCATAAGAATCTCAAGAAAGTGATGTCAAACTTCAGTTCTAGCGCCGACAGCGATGACCAAAGCAAAAGCGAGGAGAGCGAGGGGAGTGAGGAGGATCTACTCAGCGATGAGGAAGAAAACTGGGTAGGCTGCTCTGTCAACTTAAAAGCCTGGCAAGAGAGAGAATACTAAAGCAACGTGACCCAATTCAGGCTGATGGGAGTAACACTCATGATCCGCAAGAACGAGTCATCAAGCGAGAGCTCCGTGCAGTCCTGAACCGATTGATGAGCGAGGTATCTTTGGTGCCATGGATGTTGTCAAAGAGCGTATGGTATGACTAAGTGGAAGTGTGTTATCTAGCATTGGAGTGATCAGGGCTTTGAGACAATCCAGCGAGCCAACCTCGCAGTGTCGGAGGACATCAAGGGAGTACGGTTCCGATGTCAAAGCGTGGAGACAGGGGAGATGGATGCCACTTCGTACAATCCGATAAAGGAGCCGAATAACGAGTATGTCAGCATCGATGGCTCATCTTCGTCCGGAATCAAGGGCAAGACAAAGAAGAAGCAGAGGAGGCAGAAGAAGAAAGGCATCATGGAAGATGGCAATGAATGGATCGTTCAGGAGAATCTCCAACGAGCCGCCCTGTTCACCGATCCACCAGCCCAGGCCAAGGAATCACAAGAGAAGACTGAAGAAGAAGAAGAAGAAGAAAATGATGATGATGTGGAGAGTGACTACATCACAATAAACGTATCCCCATGAC
>CDEZ01020718.1:0-51297 GCA_000826365.1 Acanthamoeba royreba
TTATGGCTATCGTGATGAGTTTATGGTACAAACCGAGAAGGAGCCTAACTACGAAGACAATGATGAGAGCCAAGATGAGGAGGAAGCGAGTCTGCTTGATTTAGGGAGCACCACCGTAACAGATGGCGACGCTGAATCGTCAATCAAGTTGAGATTGAATGGGCAGCGCGCGAGCATAAGACAACTCAGCTCTCACCTGGTCAACCTTACCTCGCTCAACCTCTCCGGTACTCAACTTCCCAGCCCGTATCTCAAGTTTGCGACTGATGCACACTTGTGTGGCCTCACGCAGGATGTCACACGCACGGAGCGTCAGGGTATCTGTCAACCATCCTCAAGTCATGCACCAACTTGACGGACCTCAACATCTCCGGCTGGACTCTGCATAAGGTTAGCTTCTCTCCCATCAGTGTTGATGGTCTTTGGAAAGGGAAACACGTTCAGCTGAACCCTACATTCAGACACCAGCGTCACTCCTTAAACCATGCTCCAAACTGAAGCGGTTGTGTATGGCGCGGAGTTGTACTTGTTAGCATAAGTAGTCTTTGTACTTATCATAAGTAGAGAGAGCGGAAGTTTAGACAGTAATAAGGACTTGTTAGTAATGGCTGCCTTGTGGCTGGAGTGTTGTAGAATGTTTGCAGTCATGATGTTGTGGTTAAGCAGTGCCTTATAAGAGACCACCTGCTACTTGTTTTATCTCAGTTTGATCTCAAGCCACATTCTTTGATAGACCCACTGTTTGTTCACTACATGGAGCTGGGCTTTGAAATTTACTTGGTTCAAGGTTGTTTGTTTTTTTGCTATGTTGAGCTGTACTTGCAGCTGGCACTTCTTGTTAACTATGACCTTATGTTTTGTTTAAAGATGAAGAATAGCTATTTGCTTAATGACCACACAAAACCTTGTTAACTTAAAGTTTAATTAAGCACACACTCTCCATGACTGCCCTGAGCTGAGTCAAGTGTTGAAGTCACTTGTAATAGGCCTGTTCTGTGGCATTCTTGAGCTGAGCCTTGAGCTGAAGATACTTGATGGTCATTGGCACATGCATGGTACTTTACACTTTATTATGAGCTATGTGATAAGAAGGCACTTATTAATGGCCATCTTCTTTTATATAGCCTTTAGCTGCTACACAAGTTGATACTTGTGCAAAGATGATACAGCATGCACAGGCAAGACAAGAGGAGAAGCTTCAACTTTGAAGAGCTTGTTAACAGAGAGAAGTTGGATTTCAAAATAAGATATATGCTGGATCATCTGCTAACACACAACTTCAAGACTTGCTTTAAACTAGAAATAGATATGGGCTTTGAGATGGTGTACCATTCAAGGGCAGCTTGATGCTGGACAGCCATAAGCTTGCTTCTTTCCAAACATAAGTGTAGGTCTTCTTTTATCTTGCTTTAAGCTCATACCTGTTTAAGATGGCCTGATCAAGCAGATGAACTACATAGTTGAGCTTGACATGGAGAGTGTAGGCAGTAGCTTGCACATCATCAAGCTCATGTTGAGCACTTCCTCCTTCCACCACCTCAAGTATTATTCAGAGAGGTCATAGAGTAGAGCAGCCCTAATGGTGCTGACATGGGTGAACAGGAGCAGGCAGAGGCATCACTATTGCTCCAGGGACTCATTTACAATGATGATGGCAGCAGTAGCATGGTTGGTCTTCGTGGCAGGCACAGCAGAAGAGGTTGAGTGGGAGGTCTTCTTGAGGAATTGGACTATGGTGCAACACATGTTAGAGGGAGACTGCATTGCAGAAGCATTACAGTGAACTTGAGAGGATCTTCTTTTTCATCAATGCACTCCTGCACTGCTCTTCATCAAATCTGATGATCTTTCCTGGAACTCATAGCTTGAAGAAGAGGATGGAGAGCTAAGAAGAAACAGAAGATGAAGCAGAGTCTGTCATCAAGAGAGAATCAACTTTGATGCTGACAAGTTCGGTAAACACTCATTCCTTGCCTTAAACTTGTGAAAATTGAAGTGGTTTCCCAAATAACCAATTTTTTCGCCGATAGGGCGGATTGGTTGGCCGAAGCGCCGCGTGCTCCACTATCAAGCGTCGCGTGATTTCTGGATATAAAACAGAGTCAGGTGGGATCATCAAACATGCACAACAACTTTCCAACCACACATACCCACGCAGGACATTCATAAACACAACACCCACCACAGAAGTCAAAGAATGAGTTCAAGCCCAAGCAACTCGCAGAAAGTAATCGCCATCATTGGCGTGGGACCAGGCATCAGCAGGGGAGTCGCGCTGAGGTACCTTCCTTCTTGAACGATCAAACTCGGCGTCAAGGATTCAAAACTGATACGAACTCACTGTCACGGCTTCAGGTTCGCCAGGGAGGGCTTTGCCGTGGCGCTTATCGGGCGCACCAGAGGAAAGCTGGAGGAAGTGGAGAAGCTGATCAAGCAGCAGAACGTACGCACGTTCTTGTGTATGTAAGGCGGCTCCCAGTGTGATTGGCTCAATGTCCATCTTTTGCTCCACAGAGCTCTTCCGTCACGTTGATTGTCCAGTCTGACGCGGGAGACCCGCACTCTGTCAAGCAGGCTTTTGATACCATCAACAAAGAGCTGGGCGTTCCTGATGTATCTAACCTTTGACTTGCGACGGCACTCTGGGAGCACTTCTGATCTTCTGTTCGCCTCCTACACAGGTGCTGGTCTACAATGCCGGTGCCATAAAGAATGTAGGCATCCTGCAGCAAGATCCGGATGAGTTCGAGCAGCTGTGGAAGGTGAGGGTGCAGTGCTAGACTTCACGTGCAGGAGATGTGCTTACGTACCCTTGCAATGGTGCAGGCTAACTGCTATGGAGGTTTTCTGGCCACGCAAGCAGTGCTGCCCGGGATGTTGGCCAGAGGTCATGGTACCATCTTGTACACTGGCGCTACTGCTTCGCTGCGTGGGTCAGCTAAGTTCTCCGCATTCGTACGGCGATCCATCATCAGCCCGCCTGCACGAGCGCCTACACTAACTCCCTGCGTGCAGGCCGTGGGTAAGTTTGGCCTTCGAGCGTTGGCTCAGTCCGCAGCACGAGAGTTTGGCCCGCAAGGTATTCATGTAGCCCACATCATCATCGATGGGCCGGTGGATATTCTCGTACCGGTACTACCTTCTCCGTCGCACACACGTTTAGAGCTGAGGCTCATCTTCATCCCTGCCCACACAGCGAATCCCGGATCGTCCAAAGGACACCTTCTTGAGTTCAGATGCTATTGGCGAAGAGTACTGGAATCTGTACAAACAGAACAAGACCACATGTAATGTCCCACGCTTCTTTCATCAATGTGTGAGTGAGAGTTACCCTAATCACGGCGATTGAATAGGGACGCTTGAGCTTGACCTGCGCCCGTACTCGGAGAAGTTCTGATGACGCCAGCTCCATACAGAGAGCAAGCCGATCTGTCAAAGTTCTTAGCTGCAATACACACCACATAACTCTTTGTCTACACTGACGACTCTAACCGAACGAAGGTTGGCAGCAACCGAGGAATCAAGAAGCGACCACGCATGCACTCATAAGCGGATGATTATTGTTGGTTATGTCAGGAAAATGGAAGGTAAAGGCACCCCTTCGTACTAAGATGAAGGCTGGTCGGCACCAGGATCAATGAGGTTGCTGAAAGATTCGATCTCGAGGTGTGAGTAGGTGTCGGCTAGCTGCTGTAGCACCGCCTCGCTAAAGTCCGTTGCCCAGAGTACCTGTTAGATAGCGCGATCTTAGTAACTTACGCAAATAGGCTCTTGCAAAACAAAGCAACGTACAAGATGAACCAGCTGTTCCGCCGACTTGACCAGCAAGCTCAGGTCATCATCACGCATCTTGGAAAAGCCTGAGGAGCGCATATAATCATTTACGAGGAGGTATGGGAGGGACTAGAAGAGGAAGATACGTACCACTCAGTGTAAGACAACGCAAAGCAGTAAATCGCTGGTTCTTGGCGCACATGTTGAGGTGCTTACGTCGTATGCCACCGCATTCATCACTAGAGATGCATGTAAGCTAGAGCATCTTACCGATGAAGGAAAGGTGAAAACGTACATTGAAAGTACCGTGAGGAGCACACTGGCGCACAGCTCAATCAAGCTGTGACCCGAGATGTCCCAGCATCCGTCAAGGCTCCTAAATCAGTTGGAGATGTGTGAGATAGACACTATGATGCGGTAAGCGGATGTGAACATACAGGACACACAATTGCTGGCATTTCGAAAGTGCCGCCACGCTGGTGAGCTGTCGGCACCATGATACATCCTAAACAATGGTCAAATTCGCTGTCTCACACTGTTTTGCCAATTCAAGCGTACCAGCTGCTGCAATTTGGGCAGTGAAGAGAGAGCAACAATAGCTGAGTCGGTGATGCGGTCACAACCGGAGAGGGATACATTCTCCAGGTTGGGGCACCCGCGGATGAGCGCCACCACTTCCTCATCGGACACCTGCCACCAGAATGAAGTCAGCTGCTGAAGCGAGGTAGGTATGATTAGGGTGTAACTGACCTTAAGGCATCCGGCCAAAGAAATAGAGCGAAGGTTGTGCCCTACGGAAGCAGTAATAGAATGGATGTCCTTGTCCTCAATGTCAGGACACAGATCCAAATTAATGGAGTGGACATACGGGAAGTGCTTCAGACTGAGCGAAAAGGTCAACGATGATTCAACAACCGTATGCTGAGCACTATCTGTACCTCTTGAGAAAAGGCGAAAATCGGATACTGGTGCCTCGTAGAATGAGTTGCTGAATCTGGGGACACGCTTCGCCAATCCCCTGCAGGCCAGTTTCCGTCACGCTCTTGCACCAACTCAAGTCTGTAGGTGCGGATAAGAGCATTGCAAGCATCCATCATGAATGCCAAGCCTTACCAAGAACAGTGGCGGAGGATTCCGGCGCCAGTATATGTAAAAGCGTATCAACGAGAAGGCTGTTCTCTGCCAAGTAGTTCAGCAGCCAGGAACGCAGATGTGCTGGAAGCGTAACAAGCTGTTTCTCCATAGTTGTCCAGTTTTGACCGATCCATCGGCCTAATATGTCCCGCAGACTATCGGCGTTCTTCGCCTCTGGCTCGCTCTCCTTTCGGAGCTGTTGATCCACTTGATACTGTTTGATGTTGTAAAGAGTCAGCAATATGTTATCAATTGCCAAGTCCATGAAGGTACCTGCGCATAATTCTTTGTGAAGACCAGAGCGTCAGGAGGTTCCACTCTTCGATAATACCTGTACGATGAACAGGTTAAACTGGCTCACAAAGCAAAGTAGAGGGCAACTGTTCTCACCCTCGTTCGATGCGAGCCATTTCAAAGCCAAAGTGTTTGTAGAATTCCACTTCTCTGCCACTCTTGGACGCAATATGTATGTAGACATCGTTAATGCGTAGGGCCTGTGAAGAGAGTTAGAGAAAGTGTCTATGAGCGAGATATGCCCTATGTACCTCACACTCTTCCTCTTCTTCATCAGAATCTTCATTTGGTTGGCGCAATGCTTCCCGCTGTTTCCTCTCTTCGGCTCGCTTCGCTGTTTCCTTTTCTACTCGTTGGCAATCCTCAAAGATATGCTGAAGCATGTGAGTGCCCACACCCTTTCTACGATTCCCAACAGAAATATCATTTTAGCATTTCACTTTCTCCTTCTGGTGCGAACTCGCATGGCATACCTTCGATACGGTCCTAGCACGCCAAGAGTCATGACATAGTAGTTGGCCAGCTTTTTCTTCTGACTCTCTGCCTCACCTGGCCTCTCTTCAGATTCATCCTCTTCGTCATCTGCAAGAGGTTCCAATCGACACGACATAGCTGCAATCAACGTGTCCCCGTAATAGGCTGGAAATGAGAGTTGGAATTAGTTCGAGCTTTTGCACCCGCATGAACCAGTCGGCCATGGTACCAAGGGAGGTCATCTCTGGTGTCCGAAGAAGAATGTCATACAGCCTTTTCAACCAACGATGATCAGCATCATCAAACAAGAAGTAAAGCAAATGTGATCGTACCTTTTGTTGTATTTGACGGGGTAGAGTGAGTTGTTGAGAGTCTGCAAGTCGTCCACACTCTTCTCGCTTAGCCTGGAATGAATTTTTTCTCTTGTAGTCAGCCAATATTCGGTCATTTACGCTGCACCAGTGCCAATTGCTCAACGCAGCGTACTGTTCTAGTCTGATCGGAAGCTTGACGTGATCCCGATGCCTCTCACCTTCGAGGACAATGTAAGCACAGCTGAGCGGAAGCGGCGGACAGCTCACAAAGTTGGGCGGCAATGCGGTCCCATCTGCTACAGTTCCCTGCATCATGGGTCCACCGCACATTCATGTTCATGAGCCTGCCATCCTCGATGATGAAGCGAACCGCTGCGTGAGGACATGTACCGTCTGTGCGCGCGGAGACACCACCTCTCTGCTGGTCCTGCTTGGTTGTCCCCAGATGAAGAGAGGTTTAATCTGTTAGCAAATAAGTAGTAGAGGAACAGAAGATGGGCCACAGCCTATGCTGGTCCCCCAATCTGAGGTACCTCTCGGATGAATCTAATCCCATCCGCACGGGTGTTGAGGATCTGCCTGCCTCCTCGATGGATCGATCTAATGGTACGTGATCATCGCCATCTTCGATGTGGTCTTGTTGTTGATCGAGGAGATGCCTACGTTTGTGATGTCGCCGCGTGGATGGCTCTACACGTACTCTACTGCGACGGATGGCCCATGCGAGTAGCAGCGCAGCGCCGCCTACTGTCCCGACAGCCGCGAGCGCCACCAGGCGAGGCTGGGTCGTCCACATCTGTTGGCCCCAGGTCCGTACCGCGCCGATGGCCCGGCTGGCATTGATCCCCGATGCCGCGCGCCAGGCCCGACCGACCGTGCTCCACCACGAGGCCCAAGGGGTCGTCGTTATGCCTGGTGCGGCCGCGGACGAGGAGGAAATGGATGAGGAGGAGGAGGAAGCTGAGGCAGACATGGGCACCCCCACCGCATTCATCTCTTCCTGAATTGTCGATGTCGAATCTCTGCTGCCTGCCACTTTCCCGCCAAAAAGTTTAGCTGTCATATTTGAAATTCCAAATTTAACCATTTTAACAGTTGTTTGTGGCACCCTACTAATCCAACACAAGAAACGCAACAAGGAACGTGTTGGGACGATGTAGAGCGAGACTTAGACACTACGCCCGAGCAGCGCGTACCACAGCACAGTCATCCACGCGCCAATCGAAGCCGTGTGGGAACGGGTCGGCCGTTTCGCTGACCTCTCCTGGTGTGGGCACGGAATCAGCTCGCAATACTTGGGTGCCCCCTGGTACCAGCTCCCCCACACGCGTCCCATAATCTGAAATAGCGGAGCAGAGAAGGAGTATGGTCAGGGCGACAACGTCATCGGCAAGCATCGAGTGGTCAGGGTTGGAGACAAGGAGGTGCTAGAGCAGCTCACTGGCTATTCTGCCCGAGTGCGTCCTGTGCTTCAATTTGGTTTAAGGTTGGTGATGATTGTCACTTCCTACTCACTGGCCATGCAGGAATACTTCTACACGTACCACGCCGTGAAGGCGGATGAGGGTCACGCGCCGGCCAAGTTCAGGGACTACCACGCACGCATCAGCTTCAAGCGCATCAGCGATACCAACACCACATTTGCAGAGTGGTACTGAAATGATACGGTCGAGAACCCCAATCATGCACTCACCAGCTATCGTATCACTCGCGCATGAACAGGAGTGCCACGTACGAGGTAGAGGACAGTGCAGTCGATGCAGTTCAGAAGCGGCTTGAACTTGGCATCTTCCAGACGTGCTTCACCAAGCTCAAGGAGGCGCTCACCTCTTAATCCTCCTCTGATCTAACCAGGCCGTAGGCCTCTTGATTTCAAAGAAAGGAGCAGAGGATATGTGTAGATCGATGTTGAATGCTTTTATCTGTTCCGGCTGACGCATCACTCCCAGGTTACCTCGTCCTCCTCAGCCCACACCTGACGATATTGTCGTTCGTCATCCTCCCACAATTGCTCTTCGCTCTCCGCTGGCTGAGGAGCATGCTGTGGCAATCGGTCATGCCCAGTCGAGCTGTAGGGGAGGTGCAGCTGCGGGGGCGGTGATTGAGGTTGCACAAGGGCTTTAGATGTTGAGAAACGCCTGTAGAACTCCAATACCCTAATCCAACATGAATCAGCTTCGCGCTTCAACCGTTACGACACGATGCTATGTACCTAGGGTGTGCGCGCACTTTCCTCGCTTCGAAACCCATCAGATACAAGCCCTCGAGACTCTGCGCCCTACAGTTACACAGTTATGGCATAAGAAGTGCGCAACATATTGATCGCAAGATGTACCGAGAGAGCGCCACATAAGCCTGTCCGTAGGCAAATACATGGCTCAGGTTCATTTCCACCTTGCTCAGCGTCATACCTGCACTTCTGTGAGTACTCTGTCTGAATTACAACACAGCCGTCCACTGAACCTTGTGATTTGTGGATGGAGAGGGCCCAGGCCAGGTTGAGCGGGATCTGTGTCCGCGAGGCCACCTTCTTGGGTCCCACCTCGGACTTCCACTCCTCAGGAAGAATGATTCTATCCCACAGAGTCACTTTAATCAGCTGAGACTGACAAAGAACGAGGCAGGTGCAGTACCGTTCAACACCAGTAGTGAAGCGAACAATAGGATAGTAGGTTGCATTCATCACGATAGGTTTCCTCTTATTCTTCGTCACGGTGCGCCCAGCCGCAGCAACCTCACTGGAATCGCTTGCAAAGCCTTATCGGGCCCGTACACGATCATATTAGC
This sequence comes from Acanthamoeba royreba, assembly GCA_000826365.1. Lineage (NCBI taxonomy): Eukaryota > Discosea > Longamoebia > Acanthamoebidae > Acanthamoeba > Acanthamoeba royreba. The sequence continues at coordinate 8,778 of CDEZ01020718.1, forward strand.
AACACTTGACAAAGATCGAGTCGTAAGTTGTTATACCTGTTACTACTCCTCGTGCGCCGTTCACCAAGCCACCATGGAAGGCGATGTTCATCAAAAGAATCACTTGAGCACCAACCTTCAGCTCAAGCGTTTCAGGAGCAGGGCAATATTTTTGTAGTTTGCTGAGGAAGGGTTCCTTTCCTTCGTCTATCGCTTTGTACACATACTGTTGCCAGCGAATGGTCAGGTTAGACATTCCATACCCAAGAATCAGCGAGGATGAATAAGTCCGTACAGTCCTGCCACCCAGCGCAGCCAGGCATTCCTGGTTCTTGTGCGCAACCTCTCGTCGGGTAGGGAAGAGTTGAGTAGGTGGAATATCATCTTCGGCAGTCGGAGACTGCGCGCTTGAGCTGTTCCTTCCCTCGTCTCTTCGTTCAATTTCTTCTGCGTATTCATCGTAGAGATCGTATGGTTCTTCGTCGTCTGTAGCATCTGGGCGCCACGCGGGCGGTTGTGGTTTCTTTTGGCTGTAACCCAAAAGCAACTTCATTCGCTGTGCCTGCTCATCAGCCTGAGAAAACAAAAGTTAACTTGTGAAGCAATCACTTATCAGTCCCGTGGGTTGAGGCTCAACGTGCCTGCTTGCGATCCATTGAACGTCGCACACACTCCTCAAGCTTTGCTTTTGTTTGCCAAGAGACGTTACCCACGCGGATTTCGTTCAGCAAGTTGATAAACTCAGTCTCAGATTGACGGAAGACCTGGTAAACCGTCCTCCTGTCCGGTGAGAGGAAGTCCACTTGAGATCACAACTTAGCAACTGGACTTACGAACCTGGGTTAGCTCAACTGACTTTCGCACGACTCGCGGCCAACATTCGCTCTCAAAGCAGAGGTATTTGGCCATAACCGGAGGCAACTAGTGCAATAAAATCAGTACCAGCACAATATACAGCTCCAAACGTACCTGCAAGAAGTCGCCACATAGCACTACCTGTATGCCTCCAAAAGGTCGCTCATCCTCGCGTATCTTGCGTGCCACGTACTCAACTTTATCGAAAAACTCGCCTGCTAACATTGATATCTGAAGACCGCCAGCATCAGAAAGAAGAACAATCCTACCCGCCAAAAGAGGGTACCCACCTCATCTATTACAATTACTTTAACCTTGCGCCACCGTTTTACTGCTACTGGATCCTAAATACACAGTAACTCTCAGCTTAACTCAACCTAATGAAAGATTTGATGTCGTACCTTCATTACTTTGAACACAAGGCTTTCGGCTTTGTACTTCGCAAGACCCACTCCGGCGAAAGTGTGGAGAGTGATGCCACCAACTTGACAGGCAGCAATGCCCGTAGATGCAGTAACGTAGACAGTACCGGATGGATGAACCTTGCGAAGTCTGGCCACAATCTCCTTGAGCAACAACGATTTACCCGTACCAGCGCTGTGCAGCAATTCAATCCAATGAGATACCTACACTACATTGATAGGGGGCCATCTACGTACCACCCTGTGAAGAATAGGGGCATGCCCGAAAGTGCCATCTGCAGAACCTGTAAATAGATTTGATGAAACTTCACGAAACCATCTCTGGGAGAGAATCTAACTTACCTGTTCTTGCTCACGCGTAAGGGATAGTTCAGGGTTACTCTCCAGAGGAGATGGGTCAGGCTCGGAATCAGGCAATGAATTGAATTCCTCCTCTAGCATCGAGAAGAAGTCGCTGTAATACTTGAACGAGTTGGGCACATCTTCTTTCGTCAAGTTCGCAAAGCGCTCAGGCACAACGTCAAGAGACCTACGCATACCACGTCATTTTCTGCAGCAAAACCAACACCGCGACAGGTGCATCCCGCATACCTTTCGCTGATACCCGCCATATTCATTGTGAGCGACAGACCTCCACTGCTAGAACCAGCTACCGGTTCTGTCGTTGGCGTAACATCCACAGTGGGAGCAGGTTGCATAGTCATGAGACCCGTGTTAAACCTGCTGTTGCGCTTGAACGACCCGATATGCATCGTCTGGCCCGACATCCTCTGAGTGAGAGTTCAGGGTATGCTGGGACAAACTGTGAGGACATACCGGAGCAGATCCAAGTGCAGGAAGGGTAGGAGCGGGGGCCACGCGCTGAGAAAGCGCACTAATACTGCTGGAAGGGAATGAATGAGCGGGAAGTGCTACTCCACCAGCGAGATGAGTCGGCGATGCCACTGGAATCGTTGGAGAGAATGGGGCCGAGGACGCAGAAGGCCCACCAGAAAGGCGCTCCGTCAGGGAATGTCTGGAAGATGATTCCACAGCAACAGATGCTGTGCTCGTGGATGCAGATGCAGAAACGGAAGGAATGAGGGAATCAAGATCGCAGGCGATCTGGGAGAAGAAGATGTCGTCATCATCAACATCCGCAGATGAAGACGTCGTAACAGAGACCGACGATGGAACACTTGCATGCACGGCGCATAGCGGTTTGCTAGAAGCATAGGAGTTAGATTGTCCAGTAATCGGCGTTGGCACAGGCGGAGCGGTTGACCAGGATCGGGCCGCGGGTTGTGCGGACGAAGCAGGCACCGAGCTTGCCACAGCAGGCGACTGTGATGCTGCTGCCGCGCGACCGCGCTGAGTGTTGACGAGTCGCGACCCCACGGATGAAGAAGATGAGGACACCGCTGGTGATGCATTCGTTCGCAAAGGAACCATCGACGATGATGCCGCCGGACCTGTGTACAATGGTGCACCAGCTGCTGGTGTCGTCCGCACCGGCAACGAAGGCGATGGCCGCGTTGATGAAGTGGCGACCACGCAGGATGAAGGCCTAGAAGAAGACGATGCTGATGACGTCCAAGAAGGAGAAGAAGTCGGAGGAAGAGGAAGAGGATGGTTCGTCTCAACTCGTGGTCGTTTCGCTACCGCTGGCGCGGGCAGATGCTGAGGAAGAAGAGACGCCGCTGGTCGTCGTAACGAGGAAGGCGGCGGTGTAGCAGAAGAAGAAGAAGAAGAAGGTAAGGACGGCGGGGCAGCAGTAGGGGGAGGGGTAGGAGCAGAAAGGGGAACACGAGGCGGCACGTCGAGGAAGGAGGTGGCGCACAAGCCGTTGTTGGGGATGCTGGCCATGGATTTGGTCGTGTTGCGATTTCCCCGCTTGAACGAACCCAGGCTCAATTGAATCGTGGGCGAGCCACCAACCGGCATCCCCATCCCTCTTCGCTGATCCATCCCTTTCCAAATCAATGTTTAAATTAAATTCAATTGATACACTTCGGCCTGTTAATTTAATCTTCGTTGCGAAAATGTTTTCTAAGAATATATTTTATTGGCATGTAAAGAATGTTTGGCTTTGCACGGGATCGAACTCGCGTATGGGCGGGAAAACAGAGCGGAATGTGGGGCAGATGATGACGAAGAGACATGTGTGCTGCAGAGGTACTGATGAGGCAACAACCCTGAAGAAGGGGGCAGAGACTCAAAAGTGAATACTCTAAGGCTTCGTCTGATTCACGCCAGGGCGGGCAACAAAAGAGAGCGAATAGAACAATCACTTGCATCCGAGCCACCAAAGCTTGCCTACACACAACAACATGAGCAACGTACCGGGACGCATGATCGTGGAGATAGAGACGCTGCCCTTCCCAGAGGGGAACGATCGAAACAAGTACCACAACATCGAGCAAGCCATTTCCATCATAGAGAAGTCCGGGCTCAAGTACGAGGTGGGTCCGCTGAACACCACCTTCGAAGGTGTCATACTTTCCCTCACCTCTCATACCTGAGAGCTGCCTGCTCATCGGTTTCGTGGCTCCGCCCAGGGAGTGCCGATGAGGTCTGGAGCACGCTTAGGGCCATGCACGAGGCAGCCCTCAGGTCAGGCGCGGAGAAGGTGCACACCAACATCAAGCTGTGTCAGGCCATGCAAAGCACCAAGTACCACGAGGACACCATCGAGAGCCTCACCAGGAAATGGAGGGGACAGACCAGGGCTTCTGGCATGTGAACCCGTGCAGGGCTGGCCCTGACACCTTGTCGCGATTGCGAGCGTGGGTGTAGCTCTGTTGCACTGACCTTAACGTATCACCAGCCTTGAGTCGATGGCTCGTGATCAGCTTCTGAATAAACTAGGCTAGGACCTAGGTAGCTGGCTTCATAGAGAGTCAGCGACCTCACACACCCCACGGGAAACCCTTGAGCGAGTCCACGTAGAAGAAGCCTTCAAGGATCTTGCGATACTGTCTTAGAGAACGAACGGGACCAGGTTGGCTCCTAATACGGAGGGAAACAGGAATGGTACACTGTCGAGAGAGGGAAGAGCGTGAACCTAAAGCGGCCGCAGAGAGGTCGTCTCGATGTCGAGAAATGATTAAAGTTCCTCCATCGCTATCGAAAACACATCAGTTCAAATCACTTGGGGTTGAGTAGTTCGGCTAGCTCGCCGCCCTCCTCCAGCATAAGAGCTTCATCATATCCCTGCGTCATAGAATTGAATTAGTATGACACATGAATTAATATCTCAATATTAATTGTATTTGGATTATTTGTTTCTCTCTACTTACCCCGATGTACTTGCCGTTGATGAAGAGCTGAGGAAGCTTCCTTTGGCCGCTCCTCTGGTGCATTTCGGTGCGCTTGGGCTCATCGCTGGCCACATCGAAGCACTCGTACTTGACCTTCTTGGTATCAAGCAGGAAGATGAGCGACTGCTGATCCTTCTTCACTGGCAACGAAGCCGTGGCGGTGGTGATGAAGAGCTCTACGGGCACGGAGGCCCCCGTCTGCTTGTTGGTGACCGACATCCTTCTACGCGATTGATGGCACGTCTACGCTTTCGAGAAGGTAATTCGAAAATTTCGAAAGCGTCTCCCAAAATTTTGGAACGCATGTCATCGGCATGCAAAAAATGCACTCGAAAATGGTATCGTGTCTCTCGTGCCAACAGCGTGACGTCACCAAGGGGGCAAGCGCCTACAGCAAACGAAGCATCAACACTGTGGACAACACACAGTGGAGAAGAGTGACGCGGAAACAATGTTTAGTTGCAGGACGATGAAGTGGGGGTATCTGGTGATCCTGGTGTTGGCCGCTATCACCTGTGTGGTAGAATGTAAGTACCTCACTGCAGTGTGCTGGCGTAACAACACTAACTTTGTCTTGCAGCGGGCATGAATGAAATGTCAGACACTGAGTTGGACGCCATGCTGCAACAGTTCGCTCAAAAAGAGCAACAAGAGTTTGCCACCACCGAGGGTCTGACGTTGAAGGAGGAGCAGGAGGACACTTGCGACGTTCGCATGAACGGCAAGTGCTATGACGACCTTGAGGAAGCCATCCACGCGCTCAACATAGGTCGGCAGGCCGGCAAACCGGTGGCCCCAAAGAGCCGCAGCAAACGTCACAACTGGACCAAAAAGAAGATTGTCATATCGCTTCGAGGAGACTCCAAGCATTCTGGGAACTTCGTCTTGCGTCCTGACCGTGACCTCAAGAGCCTTCTCATCACCACCCACGGCTATGGTGCGCATGTGCCGTGTCCACTAGATCGAGTGGTTACTGACTGCCTCCTTGTATGTCCTTCGACGTTGACAATAGGCAAGGCGAAGATTGATTGCGCGCTCTCGGGTAAGCCAGGCTTCACTTTCGAGAACAGAATCAATGTGACGACGATACAGGATGTCGATATCCGCCGCTGCCAGCCAGCTCTCCTTTTCTCGAAGTTGTGGGATGGTAATGCCATCACAATCGAGCGAAGTTACTTCATCGAAAACGAGGCCGATCCGGTCCACAAGGTGATATCCCTTCTGATCGATTCCGATAAGGGCTTCGACCATCCAGCCAACGGTTTGCCGCTGCGATATACCGACGAAGAGATCCGCCAAGTGTGGCTGTCGGAGGATAAGGGTCTGTCTAGTTTCCCCGGCAAGCTCGCGAAGGAGGACTATGGTATCATTCCTCGTATTGCCTTCAACGTTCGCAAGTCGTACTTCAGCTCTCGTCCTGTGAGCCGAATCCCGCAGCTATACGATTCCATGCTCACCTTCGACAATGGCATGGACTTCTACCTGAACAAGATCTATAAGAAGGTTGGCGTCAAGATAGGCAAGGGAAGTTATAAGGTCGCGCACATGCACTCGCTTCGACGACTCGAAGGCGCCGCAGTTGACAGCGAATGGGACTTGTCTCCGCCCTTCCGTTCCAATGAGATAGATCACAACTCGCCCGCCTTCCGCCGAGCCCTTTCCGACGCTGGCATCTATTAGACGCACCACGCCTCAGACGAGAGCGCCAGTACGGTGAAGAAGAATGAAGCTTGTAAGAAATCAGTTGTTCTGTGTAAGATCTGTCCTCGTGCACAAGAGTCGCTGTTGGTTAATTGTTATAATAGCCATAAGCTAGAGAACAGACAGAGACACCAAAGAGGGATCGAGCCGGATTTTGCTCGGCGGAGTGTACGGCGTTCCGGTAACCGTTAACCTACTTCACCGTAAGGGCAAACTTACTTCTTGGCAAAAGAAACGACCATGAGATGCGTCGGGGTGATCTTGAAGTGCTGTAGGCCGTTCATCGCCACGGCAGCTTCCATTTCCGTGTTGAATTCTACGAAGGCGATGCCCTGCTTGCCCGGCACCATGTCCACTTTCTTGAAGCCGGGGAATCTAGAGAATGATTAGCGTTCATCAGGATCACGAACAGCAATCAATAAGAATGAAACGTACTGCTGGAAGAGCATGGAAAGCATGAGTTCGTTCGTCTGATCTGGCAGATTGGTGACGAAGAGCATCTTGTTGGGCGGATTGGGCTTGGGCTGCGGCGGAGCGGCCGGACCGGGGGCTGCCTGACCGGGAGCAAGTGAAGCCTGTGACTCGTCCTTCTGCTTCTGCTCAGCCAAAAATTCACAACGGACGTCAGCATGGATCCATTCAAGGCCGTGTGCCATCATCATCATCATCCTCCTCCTCCGCCTCATCGTCATCAAACAACCAATTCAAAGCAGCGCCAGCACGCAGGAAATGCAACGGCACCTTCGCTGGGGTCTCCTTCTTCTTCGGCTTGGGCTTTGGCTTTTCCTCTCGTGGCCGCTTCTCCCGGGGCACATAGGTGCCGCGGATCTTAGCGACCAAGTCCGACTTTGCCTTGGCATATTGAACGCGCTGTTGTCAACGTGTACACACATAAAATCAGTCACATCCAATCTGGGCAATCGAGTAGAGATTTCTAAGTTCAAAAAATAAAATAAATTGTAACTGTGTAAAAAGTAGATTAAAAATTAAACAAAAATAGTCAGAAATAATATTTCATTGGATTTTGTGGAAAGAGGGGGGTACCATGGCCTTGTCGTAAAATCCAAAGTTCTGGAGTGCCTTCATGGCGGTGGTGGCTGAGGCAATGTCGCGGAAGACGATGAAGGCCTGCCCGCGCAGCTTCAGCGACTTCTGGGCCACGACATCGAGCACTGTGCCGTACTGCGAGAAGAGCGAGTAGAGCGCTTTACGCAGTTCTAGATAAAAAATCAAAATGTTATTATTGAGATGTCGCAGATGAACATATATCCTCATCCTTTACAGTGAATCTAAAAATCAAATTCTAATTACAACAACAATGTATTTAATTTGTTATTTTTTACCCAAAATGTTCATGTTAATGTCAAAATGGAGAGGACTATCCCGATGTGGGCTGGTGCAGGTGACAATCTGCGCTGAACGCACCATCTCGCTTCACCTTCTCGTTGAGGTTGTTCACGTAGAGTGTCTCATTGGGCGGGAGCTCGGCCTCCATTCTTTTATGTCGATGTACCGGCTGGCGAGAGAGGGGCGAATGAATCTGATCGGTGTTAGACGCGGAAGAATTCCAAACTTTTCTTCCATTTTCAAAATACTTTCAAATTTCGATTCATATCTCGCAAAACTCATATACTTTCGCAAAATTATTTTTTAATTTCGAAATAACTTTGGAGACGTTTGGGAAGTTAAAAGATTTGTATGGCCATGTCGGTGAGCGTGGCAAGGGCGTGTCTGGAGGCGGGCAGGCACGAGGAGGCCATACCTATGCTCACAGCCCTCTTGTCCTCTGGTGACGACTCCGATGCCGCCGATGCCGAGATCCACGTCCTACTTGCTCGCGCCCAGCACCTCTTGGAGGTCTTGTCCTACATTTTTATGTTTTTTTGGAATATAATTTGGTTTTATTTTTCTTTTTTAGAATATTGCTAGGTTGTTAGTTGATTAAATTTTAAATTGAAAAAAAAACAATAGGAGCGGTACATTGCGGAAAGGAATGCAGAGTCATTGCTGAGGGAAGCGCAAGTGGCCATCAGGAAGGTGCCGACCATCGATGCTCCACGGGAAGAAGCGGAGAAGGAGGGAGCACCAGACATGGGCCGCGGCATGTTTGCGCTGCGTGACTACAAGGCAGGAGAGGTCATCATGGAGGAGAGCCCGCTTGCATTCGTACCGCGCGATGTGCGTCACTCTGATCTAAGTATGCTTGTAACCTAACGTACACGTGATCGACTTGGTTTGGTGCTACCAGATGGAACACTGCAGTGAATGCCTGCGCAGGCTCGGATCGATAGTGGTCTGTACGCACTGCGACAAGGAACTGTACTGCAGCAATACATGCCGTGAGGAGGCATGGAATCTTCATCACAGTATCCTCTGTGAAGGCGCACAGGAGGATGAATCCATATCGCAGGCCTTGCGCGATTTCAACGCGCTTACGCGTGAGCATTCCCGTGCCTATCCGGTCCTTGTCTCGCGGTACTGTTCCTGCTGCTCTGTTTTGCTCCAGGAGATGATCGTTGACATTCTCGTGCATCCATGTCATCTAGACTACTGGCACAGCTGTCTTTGGTATGTTCAATTGAGGCCGCACCTTCGTGTGAGCTGATAGAGCTGCAATTCTTTCTGACTCAGGCAGTTAAGAAGCTTGGGGAGATGCCTCTCGAAGAAGCTCTTGAACTAAAGGATGGCCTCTTTTCTCACCTAAGGTAAGTCCTAATCAGTGGGAAGAAGTTCCCGCAGAGGCTGACATTCTTCTCCAGACACTTTTGTTCGGCTGACATCATTCCCGAAGCGTATCCGCCAGAGTTCTCCATGCTAAGCTACATCTTCAGCCAGACGAACATCGCTTCTCATATCCTTTTCAGTGTTCATTTGCTTCCTCTGCCCTTCTTTTTCTTTGTGTTAGAAGATGATCGGTTTGCCACCTTGACAGTGGTCTACTCGTAGATGAGGGCTTCTGCTTCTGGGTTTTCACTATACTCATGCGGGTACTTCATCTGACCGTGTAGCTGTATTCCTCAAAATGACAGATTGGACAGAATACCTTCGGTCTGTGGATAGTGGAGGATAGTGAAGCTGAAAGTGTCTACACTGACCGGCGTGAGGATGGAGTTGCGCTCTTTCTTTACGCCAGTTACTTCAATCACAGCTGCGCGTAAGTGCTCCCTTCGTTTTACAACTGTGTTCTCGTACCGTCACTCACACAACTGCTTCTATTAGCCCAAACGTGGATCGATGTAATCGGAAGGGAGACAAGCGGGTCAGCTTCATCGCATGCACCGACATAAAGAAAGGTAATCAACTCCCGTGTCGGTCCGCTCTTGCTCATCATCACTCCATCGCAGGAGAACAATTATTTATTGAGTATATTGATACTCGGGCACCTGCTGAAGAACGAAGACAAGAGCTTGCGCAGCGGTATGGGTTCCTCTGTTCCTGTCCCAAATGCTCTGCCGAAGGAGAAGGCGAGCAGCTTCATGCACGCCAATAGAACACTCTTCGAAGAGATGTTGGGCATATGATTCATTCTTCGGCCCGTTAAGGTTAAATCAGCCTCGTAAAGGAAGGAAAGCGGTTATATTTGATTTATGATAACGCTTGCCCGCGCGAAGTGAAGGAAGTCACATGTCTGGGTATGCGCCCAACTAAACTGGTATCGAGAGGAGTGTGCCTGGTTGCCTTCCTGTTGGCCGGATTCCTCGTGGCCAGTTCCTCCTTCCTCCCGTTCCTCAACACCTCAGCATGCTGGCTTCCAGAGACCTTGGCTCCGGCGACGACCTCGTCCCCAAACGTGACCTCGACCTCGACCTCGAGCTCGTCCCCAGACCAGACCCCGGCCTCGTCCCCAGACCCGACCTCGAGCTCGTCCCCAGACCAGATCCCGGCCTCGTCCCCAGGCCCGACCTCGTCTTCAGCACACAACCTTGACTGCCGGTGGAAGTTCGTCGAGTACGAGCCATCCGCATATGAGCTGCTCTGGGTCGCCAACGTCGCGGCGTGGGAGGACAAGGTGTGCTCCGTCATGAGAGGACCGCCTCACGCTGACAACAGCAAGGCGATCGTGACACGCGTAATGGACCTCGTCAACTCTTCTGAGTCTCCACCAACTGCCGCCGCCGACGAGCTCATGTCACGCATGCACTACGTACAGCTGTGTCACTCAGGCAAAGAAGGAGGTCTGGAAGAGGTGGTCTCCTCCGGAGTGCAGCTGATCGAGCCGCTGTGGGGCATGCTGCGTGATCCCTTCGATTTGTACTGTGCCAGGGAGCGACTGAACATGCCAGGATGGATCGATTGTGGAGGACAAAGCAAGGCTCACATCCTTCCGCTCTCTGTTGCCCCCTACGCCATCATCCCCGGAAGCTCCAGCCACGCTTCCTCCATACCGCCCTCGGCTTGGCGCCTCCGGGGCATTCCGCCCTGGTATGCCTCTTCGAACGGTCGACGTCGAGTCATGCTCGACCTAGGCAGTTCTTACTTTGGTAGGTGGGACAAGAACGAGCACGCGGCGTCGGGCCTATGGTTCTATCAGATGTACCACACTCGTGGATTCCCCTTCGATCGGTTCATCGGCGTCGAGGTGCAGAAGTTGAACATGACGAAAGCCTACAATCAGCTTCCTCCCGAACTGCTGGCCGTCTATACTTTGATCACCTCACCGCTCACGATGCACACCGGCGCTAACCTGGACTTCGATCGACTGTTGGCCGCTCTGGTCACACCTGAAGACCTGCTCATCTTCAAGCTCGACATTGACTACCCAATGTTTGAAAGGGCGGTGGTGGAGTACATCTTGACCAACGCAACAGCCTCTGCGCTGATCGACGAGCTGATGTTCGAGCACCACGTGAAACTCAAACCAATGCGCAGTTGGTGGGGTTCGCTGGGCCTTACTGAGACTCTGGAAGACTCATACGCCCTATTCTCGACTCTGCGAAAGCTCGGCATACGCTCGCACAGCTGGCCATGAGGTGGAGCCGGAGAGAAGAATCATTACGGGAACGGAGAACTTAAGCCTGAGAAGTGGGCCTCACTAGTGTTTCCTCTCAAGAGTCGATAACCTGAGAAGGAAGAGCTCGCACTGAAGAAACCTTGATGGCCGAGAGAAGATCTTTCAGACGAAAGGATCCATCCCACCGTGAACCTCTTGTGCGCCTGATTCCATTTGCTCGTACGTTAAGGCAATTTTGTTGGGAGGTACTTCTTATGTTCTTCATTGAAAGGGGATGGATGAGGGTACTGACGAAGGGGCTTATTTCTTGGAGATGTAAATGACATCCTCGTCCTGGAGCTTATGCTTCAGACCAACCCTCTGTGGTGTGTGCTTGGCGGAGGCGCCCCACACCAGTGCATATTTGAACTGATCCACCAGGTCCCTAGGGGAGACAGTTGAGTTATGTAGGGAGAGGGCACAGAGAAACAAAGGATCGTACTTGTGAATGAGCCGACAGATATCCTCAACAGTGGCTCCGGTGCGCATGACGACAGGCTCTGTGAAGTCGGGAGGCACTACGAGGATCGATAGCATTAGCGGTAGGGTATTGCGATGTACATTATTTGATGAAGATGCGTACATCCGCGCTTCTTTGTGTAGACTCGCACGAGATCGAGATGTTCCCAAATGGCAGGGAGGAGGCCATCGTAGAGATTCAGCTTGAGACCGGCAGCGATGACGACTGAGTGAGGTCGCCTGGCCAGCTTGTCCACTTCCTCAATAGTGAGCTGATCGATCTTGTTGTATACCTATATGTTTTTCAGTCTTGAAAGTTTCAAAATACCGCTAGAAGGTGAAAGGCGCAACGCACATAGAGGCATTTTACGTAGTGAGCACGTCCTATGATGACATCAATGAGCTGGTCTACCGTGGCGTCACACCTCAGCAGAACCTCAGCGTTGTGAATCTCTGCAAGGTTCTCTTCGTAAGTTGTTTTCCAAATTTATGAGCCCAGGACGGAATGTACTATATTCATGGAGAATGAGCCTGCACACTTTCTCATCGATGTGGGTAAGTGGGACCGTGCTGTTAAATGCTATGCCGCCAGCCTGATCCACAGAGAATGTCAATTACTAAGAACATTCGGCAAGACGATCGCTATGAAGGCACCTTCTTGGGTTTGTAGTAGATGTCCGGTGGAGAGGCGTTGAGACGGATACCCACTGCGTGCAACTCGCCTTCAAGGATCTCGATCTGCTTATCATCCTTGGTTGCATCCAGCATCAGCAAGATCAGATCCTGCGAGGAGGGATGATTAGTTTAGGTTCCAGCCGTCACCTGGCTCAAGTAGTCGAACCGCAGTGCGCGCTACGGCTACGACTTGGCGACCTCTTCCTTTGCCGTGAGCGGCTCCTTCAATGATACCAGGCAAATCGAGCAGCTGAATGTTGGAACCGTTGTACTCCAGACGACCAGGAATGCAGGTGAGCGTGGTGAACTCATAGGCCGCTGCTTCGGACTTGGTCTCCGTTGTCATGGACAGCAGCGTCGATTTACCGACCGACGGGAATCTGCAACGACAAACAAGCATTGTGTCATCAGATAACAGTCTCAGCATCACTAGCCACGAGCTGTGTGCTGGCACTCCTCGTGTGCACACAACATCACGGAGCGTACGTACCCGATCATGGCCACGCGTGCATCACCCGACTTGGTGACGGCAAAGCCCTCTCCCGGTCCCTTGCTCTTGCTTGAGGGCTCCAGCAACTGCCACCACGGTCAGTTTTCATTTATTTTGTATATATTTTTAATTGAAATAAAATAAAAATTAAACCTTATCTACATTTTTATCAAATTAATTAAGAAATTGTTGATGAGCTGAAAGTGATTAGATTTGTTTGGGGGGGGGGCGATGAATTACCTCAGCGCGCAGCTTGGCCAGGCGAGCCTTCATGAGACCGAGATGGTGCTCGGTGGCCTTGTTCTTCTGTGTGCGGTTCATCTCCGCCTCGATCTCCTTAATCTTTTCGAGGATCCCCATCTTGATTGCAGATTAATTCCACTCGTGCGCTGTCTGCCGATACCTGCGATTCGCGATTTGAGGATGACTTGGTTTCTCAAAATTTCAAACGGTGTTGTAAAATTCGGGAAAATTTGAACTATGCAAATATTTTTGTCAGTTCGAAATCGTTACGTCTTTCTAAAATTAATTTGGACAAAGTTGAAACATTTTTGGAATTAGGTTGCACACAGGATGGAGGCCTTCTTTGCCACTTCGCCTCCTCCAGGTCAGGACCCCGTAGCGGCTGCCGGCAGTACACTTGCCTCCCCACCACCCAATGCGGCTTCTTCGTCCTCGGCACGATCATCTGCTGTCGATCCCGATGACGAAGGCTTCCTCTCCGAATTTGAACTCATTTTACCCAAATTTGTCTCCATTTTGAAATCTATCCAAGAGGGAGGCGAAGAACGAGAAATAGTCCGCTTGGTACGTTGATTACATTTTATTTTTAATAACATAAAAAATAAAAATTAATTAGATAATAAAATTACAGATTTTTCATTTTATTATTTAGTTGGAAATATTTTTTCGAAATTGGTTCATAATTACTTAATTTATTAAAAATGTCCTGTGGCAGACGAACGACCTGAATGCACATTTCAAGAAGTGCCACCAGACGCTGGACGAGCTGCCAGGAACAGACCTCACGCATACCCAGCAGCAGGCGCTTCTTCAGCAGTATCAGGACCAACTCAAGCGAAAGAGGTAGAGTAAAGCAGGCTGCACTGCGTCTGGTCACTTACTCTAACCACGCGTGCTGCACGTTCATTTCCTGATCTGACAGTGTTCTGATCACCAAATACCAAGTGCTTCCAGTCCTGCGACAGCGATATACTGACGATGGCGATGGCGTTGAGGACAATTCCATGCAAGAGGGGTCTTGAGAGGCACTGAAACCTGTTGGGTGTACATAGAGATAATAACTAATGCTCTTGAATAACTCTACTTGTAGTTGCCAGATGATGGCACATATACAACTTTTATATCAGACCTATGTAAAGCAATCCTGAAGGATCTGTGGTTTCCTGACTTTGCATGTGCAGCACTTGCCTACACTTGAGAGCCAGGTGTGCCTCTTGCTTCGGGCGCTGAGGAGCCACGCTCAGGTACGATTTCTGGAAAACCCAATCATGAACAATTCATTACCAATCGACGTTGCGTGCAGTGCATAGAGATGAAGAAATCGGCGTACCGGGAGGTGCATTATCAGCTTTCTTACGCCAGGACGATGGAGCGAGCGTACCGGGGCGGAGTTGGTGAATATTTGCCCAGCTCTTTTGGGCCAGATTCAATCCTGCTTCAGCGCCACGCCGTAGGCCCTTCTGATGATAGTCGAACACGTAGTGGCCGGAGACAAGAACGCCAAAGGCGATCCACAGGTACACGAACCAAGGATGATCCGTTGGTGTCACAGCCCTACAGGGGAAGGGATAATCAGCTGAGCATTTTTTCCACTCATCAGGGCTTGCAGACGCCCTGTAGCATACCACAGAAGGAAGAACACCCCCGCAAGGCAGCTCGAAGTTGACACGTCGATGTAGAACCACTTGTGAGGATCGTCCGGGTGGAAGGCGACGATATACTGGGCGATCAACGGTATGGAAGTGAGCAGTAGAGGAAACACGAACCAGGCCTCGCTGGGACGCGTGGTTAGGAAGACCGTGAAGTGAATCAAGTTCATCGGTATGAATATGGAGAACAAATGGATGTAGAAGAACTTGTGTGGTCGCGACATCGGTCCCCAGTAGTTGTTGATGAGGAGGTGGAAGCATAGCAGGCCAACCGAAGGAATCAACACGTATGCAAAGTAGGGCTGCCAGGTGAACTTGAACACGTACCTGCATCATCAACCAATCAGACAAGGTACTCGCGTCAGTTTTTCTTCCTTTCGGTCTGTCTAACAAAGGTGTCTTGGATGCAGGGCTTTTAGTACGTGAAGATCAGGGTGAAATTGACCGTGGCCGAAACCAAGAGGTGGAACTGTAGCCAAGGATCTGCCACATTGTGTGACGCCTGGAGCACAAGCAAGAAGAATGGATGGATCAGACCATCAACAAGGCACTCGTACGAGCGAGGAAGGCTCAAGTATACCAGGTACAGGCATCCGCACAGAATGATGGAGCCTGCTAGAGGATAGATGAACCAGGGAAGACCATGATCGGTGGTGATTATCCAGACTGTGTAAAGGGGTAAGTACAGTGTTTCAGAATCAGCAATAGCTTTCAGCGGAAGGTACCCAGGAATAAGGCCAAATTGAGCAGGAAGGAAGCTAAGACGACCCAGCCCAGCAAGTGCGCCCGCGATTCTAGTGGCGGCCACTTCATCATTCCTCCCATGATGGTGCGACGAGACGGCGTCGTGTTATCTGGGGCAGCTTGCGCACCGCCGCCGCTACCATCCACACTTACCATCGATGGCGGTTCGACCATCGAGCCAGTGGACTTGATCGAGGCGTCATCCAGTGGTCGACCGCACTCCACGCAGTACGTAGTCACCCCGTCATTGGTGAACCTGCCCCAAGAGACACATTACCTATTTTGTACATTCCGCAGAATCGTCTGCAGAACGGCATCGCGATGGCGGTGATCGGGCGTACCCACACGAAGCGCAGATAACGTCCTCGCTGATGGAGCGGTGGGTCTTGGAGGACGACACGTCCGAGTCCAGGTCCTCGTCGCTGAACTCGTCTGGCGGAGCCGACGGGGTGGCGGGTCGCTGATGCTGGACGTCAGGTGCCGGATAATCCAAGTAGGTGTGGGTGCTCATTGCTGGTGATGTAGAGGACCCCCTTGTTGTTGTTGTTCTTGGCAGTACACACTCTACCTCTCTCTCTATTGGTGATAGTGGTGGTGCTGCAGTTGCTGCTTGGTGGTGAACTTTCTGTGGCCCTGTAGCGAGCAGTTGGCACCCGCTATGCAAACGACGTGAGTTCCTTGGTTGGGAGTGGGGTGGTGGTGGAAGAGGGGCCTTTTGGGTCGAACAGTATATGGTACCTGAGAAGGGACTCAAGAGGGGCACTGTGCAAGGTTGAGAAAGCAAGTGTGTACAAGACAGTGTCTCTGTCACAGAGCGTGAGTGATGGTAGTGATGAACCGCCCGACGCCAGATGGGGAAAAGAGTTGGATATCTGCCGTGCCTCTCTCGCCAGAGCAGCTCTCGTGCACCGCCCCCGGGGGATGGCGGGTACGGGAGGTGCGGTGAAAAGGACAAGACAGGCGTCGCCTGTCCAGACGCGATAATCTCCGCCCATCGGGACATTCGCCGAGCATCAGGCCCTGGCGCTTGTCAGGCACATCCTCTGTCCTCACAAAGGAGAGACAACGGAACCATGTGGGTAGGCTCTGCGAGATTCCACGTCAACTTCCCTTCCAGGAACGATCGACGCGTGAGAACTCAGATGCCAAACCTGTCCGCCTTGTACAAGGCCGCAAGCACGCGGTACACGAGCCGAGGACCCAGGGCTAAAGGTGCAAGATCTCCTATTCGGGATGAGCTGACGTCCACGATAACATCAGAACGAAAAGTGACTACAAACGCCTGACCTTCTTTCGGAGTTAAAATTATCGTAAGAGTAACTGTGATTTTTATCAGTAAAAATTTCTACCAGATCCTGATACTTCGTCTTTGTGGGAGGGCGTAGTGTTGCTGCAGTGGCCTGGGCAAGGTTCGAGTAGCCCAGGAAGTTCTGGGGCCGTCAAGATGGCGGAGGCACTGTCTTGGTCCTCCGATTCAGGTCAGTCACTTCTGAGTACCAACACACAAGAACATAGTACCTCGTATGTTCTGGGAACTCGATGGGTCACAGCCG
Organism: Acanthamoeba royreba; assembly: GCA_000826365.1. Taxonomy (NCBI): domain Eukaryota; phylum Discosea; order Longamoebia; family Acanthamoebidae; genus Acanthamoeba; species Acanthamoeba royreba. Next base: position 25,837 of record CDEZ01020718.1, read on the forward strand.
TCAAGTAGTTTCTTCTACTTCCAGGAAACAGCTCGGTCATCGCTCCATTGGATATCCTGGTGTGATGGATTCATCATAAAAGGGTGGGCCAACCTTCCTCCTCATCAATCCACAGTTAGGCAGTTTCCTAATAGTTGGTTGGGGGTGACGAGGTTGCTGTAAGTCACGACTCTACCCTGCCTCTCTTCTATGGGTTCAACCCTTCTGTCTCTTCTAAGTGTGAGATGTTTTCTGCGTCAATGGAGGCACACTCCAGGTGACAGGGCTGGAGATTTCTTCAGTGAAATCTTCTCCCAGTGGAAGGACGAAGTCATGTCCAATCCACGCTCAGGTCAACACCACGTCGCACCACGTCACACCCCTTCAGAAGGGTCCACAGTATGTTGTGTACATCCAATAGCATGATCACGAGCAGTGTTCCCAGAAGTCTAGAAGTGTAAGGGGCCAAGGATTGTCCAATGGACTGCGGCCTCACGCTCCAGCGACCAATCGCCGTCGAGGTGAAGAGGAGTTATCCGAGCTTACCACTGATTGGTTTGCCCGTGGAGTTCCCTGAACATACGACCATGTCCGATGTGGTGGATCCAACATAAAAGGGAACTGTGGCCAACATTCCTCCGCATCAATCCAACTCAATCCACAGCCAGATATACCCATCAGCAACAGATATACCCACAACATGAAGACACTTGACTTCTCGTCCCTCCTGCTGCTTCTCCTGGCCACTCTTCTGGTCTTCTCCTTCTTCGGTGGAGCCCTCGCCACTTACGCCATCGGCCTGGGCGCAGATGGCGGCATTGTAGACACCGAGCAGAACATCTATGGCGAGGTGTACAACACTGAAGGTCTCCTGTTGTCCCTCAACCTCACCATCGTCAACATCACAGACTACAACGACATCGACCAGTGGAACGAGGTGCTCCCACAAGTCGACGCATTCATCTTCCCCGAGAACGAGAATGATGAGGGATTCAAGCTCAGCGCTGAGTCGGCCAGTCTCGTGAGGCAGTTCGTCAACAACGGCGGCGTAGTGATCATCTTCAACGGAGACCTCTACTTCTGGGCCAACATGACCAACATCAACGTCTCCTCCTACGCGACGAAGCTCCGCCGTTCTCAATCCAATCACGCCAACCACCAACTCCCAGCTGTTCGTGGGGACATCCCCATCGATGCATGGAACAAGACCGCTGACGCTGATGGCCTCTCGTTCCTCGATGGCTCCCCTTCCGAGGTCCACTCGATCGACGCTACTCAGGCACAAAACCTCACGCTGGTCAAGGAGCAACGCAGCGAGCTGGTGTGCCTGTACGGCCACATGGAGGACTGCGTGGCGTGGATGCTGCCTGATGGTTATGGTTTCTGGTTCGTAGTCGGCCCGGACTACTACGACGCCAAGCCTCGCGGTTCGCAGGACAGCGGATGGGTGAGCGTCCTCTCGGCTATCCTCAACAATGTGGGCAAGATGGACAGTAGCGCAGGCAGCCGCTTGGCTAACTGGCTTTCCCTCCTCTGGTGATTCATACATGTTTTATCAATAGGAGTTAATTTAGGTGTTCATTTTGAGATCGCGTCAACTCAAGATAGCCATGCATGTCATGAAGCTATCTCAAAATGGGCAGGACGGAGCACTGACCATCACCTCAATAGGAGTTATCAATTCCCTCTGTTTCTGGTTGATGAAGCGATTACTGCGATAAACAGTCCAACTTAAAGGCAGAGCTAGGTTTGGGAGGAGGGACGACCAAGTGTTCGGTGGGCTCCGCAGTGCTACGCCTGCGTTCCTCTATATATCGTGCAGCGGCCCTGCGCAGTTGGTCGTGGCTCGGTACGAAGCATCCTTCATCGGGCTTGAATGCCTCGGGCTTAAGAATCTCTGTCGCTAGACGCGCAAAGATAGCACCGATGGTCGCTGTACGTTGCACTCATCAGGTTAGTTCATATAGACTCTACTGCAAGGTTCCTGTACCTTTGGAGTCGTCTCTACTGCTGATCTCAAAAAATCCAGCGTTTGCTCCAAGCTTGTCCGCGAGGGCTTTGCCCTCTTCTGGAGTGACCTGACGTAGGGATTCTTGATCCTTCTTTGTTCCCACTGTGCATAGCTGACAGGTGAGCTCCAGCATGATGTCATTGCTGATGGAAGCGTGATGGAGAGCAAGCTGACCTAAGAGGATGCTGTCTGGAATATCGTTGCGGGATCGCAGGTCCGGAACCCAGAAGTCACGCAAGTTGTTGAAGGACTTTCTGTTTGTCACATCGTACACGAACATCACCCCTCGAGCCTCTTGATACCAGGGTGGGCATCTGAACCGTAATTGGCCTGCCGTATCCCACACTGCGCACCCATTTCACTGTGAATAGAAATAGATTGAATGGCGCGCAGTGTTCCTCTACACCTGTACCTTGCAGCTCGACCTTCTCTCCCTGCACGTTCTGAGTTATTCTACGCACATTAGCACCTACGGTTAGTTGATAGTTGGCCTCGAACTCGTTCAGCCAGTATCGTGTCAGAATGCATGATTTGCCTACCACTGATACAGCTGAATTAGTCTCCATTCGTAGAAGGAGAAATACTACATGTACATGAATCTCCGATCAGTATCAACTTAATTGGAGGTTGTTGGGTCGTTGCGCAGGCGGTCTTGCTCTCCATGTATGCTTGTCAAGACAATGAACATTGGTAAGTGAGTGTACAACAAGTATCAAGGCATCAAGGATCGAAGATACCTTTCTGTAAGAATGAATGCATACGTGGTCGGAACCAAGACATGTACTTGGCCTTCCATGTTGTCGCCTTCCCATCCTCATCATCATCACCATCGGCATTGTCGAGGGACCACTCAGGACTGGCGAAGCGTTTCCACAGAAAGTCACTGCTACTCACCTCGTTCATCTTCTGTTTCATACCCCACTCACATTCATGAATGTTCATCAGAACTAACAACATGCACATCATGTACATCATCATCATCACCATCATCAGTGGCAGACACGTACGGAGCAAGTGAGGGCAAGGGAGCACAGGTCGAAGAGCTCCAGGTACATCATCACCTGCACCAACACCTCCACGGGCATCGTCTCCAGGCTGAGACTGCGCTCTTCTTCCCTCACCACACCTGCACCACAAACGTGAGATATAATATTAATAATAAATAATTTTCGAATCAAATAATATTATTCGTTTTCAGATTCGAATCTGAAAAAGAATAATATTATTTAATAAAATAATTTATTTTATTATATATTTTATTATATAAATCCTTCATCTTTCGTACAAGACATCGCTAGGAGAGTAGTTCGTGGTTCATAAGAAATGGTATACCTTTTATTTGATTTTTATTTTATTGTGTCTGGCAACTTTAGTTTTAGTGAAATAATTTTAAAACTTCCCAAACAAGATTTCGTTATCCAATCGGACACTTTTTAGTTAACGCGTTCCAAACTCAGCACCATTTGCACACGTTCGAAAACAGTACTCTACATTTATTTACTTATTATTTTTTTATTTTTAATGAATTTTAACGGCATTATTTCTCCACATGGCGGAAGACAGGAGAGCAGCAGCAAGCATGACGGATGAGGAGGCAAGGACCAGTCCCAGCCTGGAGACGATGCCCGTGGAGGTGTTGGTACAGGTGATGATGTACCTGGAGCCCTTCGACCTGTGCTCCCTTGCCCTCATCTGCTCCGTACGTGACTCTTGCGAGTGTTCTCATGATGACGATGATGATGATGTGGTGCTCAACAGAGGATGAATGAGGTGAGCAGCTGCGACTTTCTGTGGAAACGCTTCGCTGGTCCAAATGCAGCCACCACAACCACGAATGAAGCTGATACAAGTAGAGTTGGTGATAATGATGAGGGGAATGATGATGATGATGTGAAAGGCTCACGTCCAATCTGGAAGGCCAAGTACATGGAGTGGTTGCGGCCTCGCCTGCGTGAATACTTGCTCAAACCCCGTACATTGATCTCCCAGTCCCACGCACCCATTTGAACGAACATTGTCTCACCTTTTTTCACAGATGTGGAGGAAAGTACGGCACCCGGAGGGATGAAGGGAGGACTTAAGATCGTCCTTATTGGGGACTCAGGTACGATTGTTGGGCACACTTCATTGAGCTTGGTTGGACAATTAATTGTTGCTGTTCCGCACCACAGATACGGGTAAAACAGCTATGGTTAAGCGACATCGTGGTGATCCCATCAACATTGATGTCAGGGAACCGACGATCGGCGCAACCTATTACGCGCCGATGATAGAAGTACTCAAAGACATGATAAAGATCCAAAGTAATGGTTCTCTTTAACTGATAAGGCGATTGCTGCTTGCTGATCGGGCGACGCCTTTCCGAGCAGTATGGGACACAGCCGGCCACCCGCGCTTCCAATCACTCGCACCGATATACCTGCGCGGCGCTCATGGAGTGATTATGATGTACAACGTGACCAGTAAGGAGTCCTTGACCAACCTGCGAGACAAGTGGATGCCGTTCGTGAAGTGGGATACTTCTTCCGCTCATCCTCCTGCACTGATGCTGGGTACGTGTTGAAGCTCTATGAGGTTCTTTGCTGATAGCGCAATGTAGTGGGAACCTACAGGGACAAAGAGGACCTTCGTCAGGTGTCCTTGGAAGACGGCCGGGCTTTTGCGCGTGGGTTGAAAGTGCTCGGCGGCTGCATTGAGATCAGCAATCTCTACGACTCCAGGCGTACGCACAAATCACTGTGTCCTCTGTATGCACGCGACTCACGAGGAGGGATGCAGAGGAGATCGAGAAGGTGTTCATTCAGTTGGCAAGTTATATCATGGGCAGGGGTGCGTTCTGGCCTGATGACGGAGGATGGTTGGTGCCAAGCGACGATCTGCTGGCCAAGCTCGCTGCCAAGTACAGGCCTCCACTCCCAAGGCCGGTCAAGAAGAATGCAGGCCATTGTACTCTTCAGTAGCCACGTTGGTAGAACATTGGCTCTTCTCATCCATGCCAGTACGCCGATGGCGGATGCTATTGCGGGGATGGGACCGCACTGCAGGTCTCCCGCGCTGATGCGGTCAGCAGACTACCTGGCTGCACCAACAGCAGCCAGGTTTACCCCCAACAGGAGCCACTCAAAGAGCAAGTTCTGGATGTTGCGGTGAGCTCTATATTTCTTGACCTCAAGAGAAGCCTATCTACTCGGCTGTGAACAGGAGGAACAGGCGCTCCTCCTGTTTCGAGTTGAAGTGAGGCACAAAGTTGACGCGCTTCACCTCTCGGAAGCCCTGTGCATAAACGCAATCATCAGCACATAGTTATTTCGACCCGCGATGAGTGAGTATCAGTGAGTGTACACGTAAAGCGTACCTCGCTAACCTTTGGCTCTTGGAAGTTCTTGGTGTACATGTTGTACCCTATGTCCGGTACGTGCTTGCGCTCCCCCTCCGTCAGCCGCTCGCGGTAGTAGTTGAGGTGCTTGGCCACATCCTTGGGCGTCGTGAAGTAGAAGCATCGTGCGGGGATTCCTCGTTGCTGTGTGGTGGCTCATTAGCATGCTGATCGTGAACCGTGACAAAGGGCAATGCTGTACCTTTGCTAGCTTGAGGTATTCCGCGCGCACGGACGCTGAAGGATTTGTGTTGTCTATGACCACTGATTTGCCCTCATCCAGTGCCTGGCCGCATGCTCGTACACACCGATCCTTGCTCTTGAGCGTGTCCTGTACGCGTAAACAGGGAACGTAAGATAAGAAGGCTGTCATTTTAGTTCGGCGCATCACGACAGAGTACCTGATTGACGCGCACATAGCCCTTAGGGACAAAGAAACGTTCGGCAAAGGTGCTCTTCCCACTTGCTGGCAATCCAACGAAGATGACCAGCTCTTGGCTCTCCGATGTCAGCTTGGGCGTTTTCGCTATGGATGTATGAAATCAATTGATCAGCCGCCACTTCATGGACAAAAGTCAATATACGATGTACATTTGTCGCCTTCTATTAAGGCCTGTGTTCGGGCAGCCAAGATCAGACCCTTGGGGTTCACTCCCCATTCGAAGTCAGCCTCTCTCTGCTTGAGAAAGTAGGCCTCAGGCGTGTGAAAGTTCAAGCCTGGTTCATGAACATAGCCAGATAACAATCAGTCACCTGGACAGCCTTTAAAAAAGCCAAGCGGAAGAGAACTAAGCGCATACCCAAGTTCGCAGCGTACTTACGGTCGCCACAGGAAAAGTCATGCTTGTATCGGCCCTGTACGGGGTCGGCTCGGCGTCCAGCGGCATCACCGCAGTAGAAGGAGTTATCCATATCAACTGCAACGCCCTGTTGATCCATAGGTCTAGATGAGCCGCTATTACATGCATAGACATGCAATGAAGAAATGAGGAATCATACTCCATTGCAGTGGTGACACATGAAGAACCACATGTCAGGAGAGGGCTTGCGCCAAGAGTCCCCGCCGACTGCAATAAATGCCTGAATAGGAATACCTAAATTCTCGTAGATATCTAAGATCTAAACGAGGATTTGAGTGCGTACACGTTCACGAGTGGAAGGAGCACTAGGATGTATACCTTGCCTTTGATTGTATCGGCCTTGCTGGCATCATTCTTGATGCCGCCCTGGTTTGTAAAGATAACGATTTTATATCCTGAACGATGCAGCTTTCGCAGAGCGTCTGGAATGCAGTCTAGCATCCACTGCCTGCCGCCGAAACGAAAGAGTTAGAAAATGCTAGAGTCACTTTCAGAGTGTGTAGGTACCAATCACGGCGGCTTTCGGGAAAGATGCGTCCACTCTTTGTCACAATCAAGGTTGAATCCTGATGATGTAGGTGAGCGAGGAAATCGGATGCTGGTCTAGTTTCACGCACCATATCGAACGAGGCAATCTTGGAAGAGGGCTTGATGTCCTTCCCATCAAGCACATACAGCGTTCCGTCCACGCATGTCCACTTCATCTTGGGAGGCGTGGCATACGACAGCTGGGTGACGTGTGAAGGAACTTGTGCAGAGGTGCTCGATCCACTATTCTTATCGTCGGCCTTATCGCTCATAGGAAGGATGAGCTCGCCCTCGCTATCGTCGTTTGTGTCTTTCTCAGGTTCCCATTTCTTCTTTGATGGAGTTGTTGGAGCTTTACTTGGCTTCTCTGGCGTGTCTTCATCGTCGAAGGAATGTGAAAAGGCTTTCAAGTGGTCCGGATTCTTATGTGACGTATTAACTGAGTAGCCTTTATGGGTGGCAATCAAGAGAGAGGTACCTTTCGATAGCAATCCTTGCCATACTTACATTTTGGTCGGTTGTCCTTTTCTTTTGCTGATATGGAAGTGATGTCATCAACACGCAGCAGAGGCATGAGTTGCAGGAGATGAGTTTACATACATTGATGAGACGCTTTCTTGAGATCCGCCTCTTTGTTCACTTTCTGCTTCTTGTGAGCCTGCACCTGTTCCTCACGCTCGGCCTGATCTTCGTGCACGGCCCCTTCGACAATGCCGTCTTCATGAAGTGACCTCGGCAACTTCCGTTTCTTGCCTGCAGAGGTCGGCAGTACCGCATCTTCTTCGTTCTCACTCTTGTATTGATCTTGAGTCGTCGGCTTCCCTTTATGCTTGACGATTTCAGCAATATGCACATCAAACTGGAGGGAAGGCTCGCCGGGTAGCATCCAGAACGAATCCCCATGAGTGAGTTCAGCAGACTGGCCCTTACTCAGTATGTGCTCTTTCATATCCTCAGCGCAGCTTTGGATCAGGAGAGGATTGGTGCCCATCTGATAGGATATCATGAGTGGTATGTCTTAGCTACAATTCATCATCATGCACATCATGCACATCATGCACATCATGCACATCATGCACATCATCATCATCATCATCATCATCATCATCATCATCATCGTCATCATCATGCACATCATCATCATCATCATCATCATCATCATCATCATGATGATGCTGAGAGGTGCGCGCACTGCTGTGGCACGCATCATCCGCGATCGGGAATCGAAGAAGAGCTCCGCGTGCTGCCGCGAACATCGCTTGTCCCTGTAACACAAATCAAAGAAGTCAGAAGAAACAACAAAACATTATACTTTTTTAAAACCAACGTCAGTACCGTATAAGAAGTTGCTCATGCACGTTACGACCCAGTATGACCGCCTGTCACGCGAGAATCAAAATCAAAATAATGCCTTAAAAAGGAAAAATAAATAATTAAAAGGAAAAATATAGAGTAGGGGTACGGTGTTGGCGGGAATGGCCAAGCACGCCTCGCTATGACTGCTTCTCACGACGCACGTCTCTTGTTTTGTCCCACGTGCTGTGTTCACCTCCATCGTTTTCGACCAAATAATTAATTTCTTTCGCCTTTTCCTTTTCCTTTCTGATTTTCGAGGAAGGAAATTGATTTAGCTTGATTTCCCAAATTCGAAACGCGTTTCGCAAATTGTTTTGTTGTGAATTTGCGCTCGTAAAACAGATGGAAGGTGAGGTAGAAGAGCAGCCGCACCCATGGGCGCGCTACGTCAACCCGGTCCTGGCGGGCCTCTATGAAGCGGCCGGCCTGGGCAAGCGCTTCGTGCGGGGGGAGGGGCTGATGATGGAGGATGAGAATGGAAGGACCTACCTCGACTTTCTCTCCGGCTATGGGTCGCTCCCGCTGGGCCACCACCCGGCAGCACTGTGGCAGGTCGTCTTCGACCTCCACGCGCGGCGCGAGCCGGTCTTCTCCATCCCGTCCCTGCTTGACGGCGCCGGCGCGCTGGCCGAGGGTCTGGTACGGGCGGCGGCGACCTCCATTACCGCGACGACGGCAGGACCCGTGTTGAAGTACGCCATGTTCGCCAACAGCGGGTCGGAGGCTGTCGAGTGGGCCATCAAGCTCGCGCGCACTCGCACCGATCGATTGGGTACATATCTTAATTGAATCTTAACTTTAAGGTTGTGTTTGATGAAATGAAATGGCTAACTGGTATCATCATGATCAAAGGAATCCTATCGACGTGGAACTCGTATCACGGGAAGACGCTTGGCGCGCTTTCAGCAAGCGGGCGCACGCAGTACCATGGGCTGGGTGTTCCCGCAGAAGGTGGGCGGCAATCCTGGTTACGGAGATGAGGCATCAATCACTCATTAACGTGTTTGTCCAGGCTTCGAGTTTGTAGAGTTCGGGGACAGCAGAGCGTTGCGTACCAAGTTTGAAGAAGCACGAGAGGGGGATGGTCAGTACGCGGCATTCATCGTAGAACCCATCCAGGGAGAAGGCGGTACGGTTTAATATGATTCACCTCAGGCTGTTGGTCTACGTGAGGATCAACACTGATGTACATTCATACATTCAGGCATTGTGGTGCCTACGGAAGGCTATCTACGCGAAGTGCGTGGGTTGTGTACAGAATTCGGTGTACTCCTGATTGCAGATGAGATACAAACTGGTTCAACTCCACTCCACGCGTAACTTCTAAGTCACGTCTGATGCATGTCTGCTTTCCTCAGGGCTCGGCCGTACGGGTCGTTTGTTTGCCTATCAACATGCAGACATCGTGCCTGATATTGTGGTGATCTCCAAAGCCCTGAGCGGAGGGATGTATCCAATAGGTAAGCATGTCTGACCAGAACCGATGGGAGTAAGTGCTGTTCGTCCTGAAACGCATGTTCACAGGAGCGATTCTCTACTCGGAAGAGTGCCTAGCAGAGGATTTCCTCTTCAAGCAGAGTTCCACATTCGCTGGAGGAGCTCTCGGATGTCGGATAGGACTGAGAACTCTTGAGATCATCACAGAGGACGAATGCGCCTTGATGCGCAATGCAGCTGAGGTGCAAACTACCTCATCTTTTGCTATCAATAGGAGCAACAGGACAGGCCAAGGTAATGTACTGTGTTATATTTGTGTATTGTTGATGAATGTAGATGGGGAGGTATCTCAAGGACGGCATAGCAACCTTACGATCATCGGACGAGCGTTATGCACGAGTACTGACAGATGTGCGAGGTATTGGCCTGATGCTTGGCATCGAGTTCTGTGGCAAGTGCGAGGCATATGGAGAATCCTTCTTGGGAGTTCTGGCGCAGCAGAAGATACTGGTGCATGCTTCTTGCTTGGAGACCACATCTCCCTTCGCTTCCTCACCTCTCCTGGGAGAAAATAGGGCGTTATGGTATCAAGTTACATGCTCAACGTGAAGGGCATCAGGCTTGCCAATGCTCTCAACAAGATGAACACTCTGCGTGTACAGCCTGCTCTTACGGTCACTCGCGAGGCCTGTGATACATTCCTATCAGCTCTACGGTATGTCAGTAGCATATGAAACATTCAGATACCTTAACCTCCAATTCATTCCGTAGGGATGTGGTCGGCCTTCTCGCTCACCAGAACGCCGCAGGTCTGATGGCCCATCTAGCCGGAGCTGATGCATCCACGTACCAATGACCGCCCAGAATCAGGACTGTGCAGAACCTTTATTAAACCTCTGCTGCATCACTCAATAACAGGCTACAGCCGAATGGTCACCTTCAAGCCAAGCAGAACAGCACAACTAGCGAGACTGATGATTACGCCCACCGCGCTTTCGTCATGTGTCCTCGTACGTGGGAAGACTGGCGTTTGTTTGATCCGTCCTTCGCTGCCTTCACTCCCGCGCAGCTACAGACTCTTGGCAGTAGGCTCAGCGGCCTGCTCTTGCCGTTCCACTTGCCCTCCGCCTCAGGTAACCTCCCACTTGCCGCCTTCTTTTCAGATTGCGTGTTTCTGATGATCACCTTACATTCCAAAGGTTCCCACTTCGTGATGCTGCCCTCCACCTTGGAGTGCATGCAACAGCAATCCATTGATGAATGCATCGCCGATGTGGTTCAAGCTATTTCGTTAGCGGTAACGAGCTCAGCAAGCAAGAGCCTGGCTGGCGAAGCGACGGAGATCATGTTTGTGGGACTCGGTGGAGGGCTGACCGACTTGCTTGAAGGCAAGATGGGCGGCGGGGAAGGCGTGTGGACTCGCCTGGACCGAGAAGTTGCAACTTCCGTGTCAAAACGGGTGCAACTTGTGCACTCTGCTCGGGAAGAGGACACTGGTGTGCCTTTCCCATCGAGTTGGTTTCGGCCGACATTCTTCCCACTCCACTCGCCATAGCGCCACCTCGGACATAAAATTTTCGGCCAAAGAAACAAGAGCGAGGCCGAAGTTCCCTGCTTCACGTGACACACGTGTGAATACAAGAGTCTTGCTATCCGAACACACTTACACCTCTCTCGCATTCTCACCACCTCGTAGAGCACATGCCTCCTGCCATCACCAACACCGTTCCACCTGCGCAGCATAGACAACAGCAGCGGATTCGGCGAAAACGAATGACCTGTTCTGAGTTCCTACAGGTGCTGGGGATGCTACTTCTGGGCGTGGCAGTGGTCTACTTTGCCTGGCTAGCCCTCTCTTCCACGGGACACTACTACCACACGTGTCTCAAGGTGGCGCGGAAGGAGCAGGCAGCTAAGCCGTGCAAGGACAGCATGGAGATGCGCTGCCACATGAATCCCTTGGCCGTTTGCTCTGGTTCTGCTCTTGGCTATGTGTTTAGCAGTGCTATGTTGTGGGCATTCTCTGCCCTCCTCTTCCCTGTCACCCTCCCCATTGCTCTGTATGAGTTGGTACTCAGCTTCATGGCTTGATCAACTAAAACTTTAAATGTTGTATCGTTCTGAATGAGTTGAATGTTAGAATAAAAAGAAGAAGATCTAACATAGTCATCAGATGTACGGGTGAATGCAGAGGCAGAAATGACGCTCATGTTGGTATAGTAGTGCTATTCCTTGACGTGCAAACTGAGATGAAAGCCGACACCAGGTAGTTCGTGCCAGGCCCGGAGTCACCACAAAGTTGATGAATGGTCGTAAATGTGTCTGTCGGCTTCTCCCTTTCGTCCGTCCTTGTTCATCTTCTGTGATGGGGATTTACCTTCTTTTTTGTTGTAGAGGCTGGAGGGATCTCCACGTCGTCACTCTTATCCGCAGACAGGCCAGGCGCTCGTGATCAGTGTGAGTGCGCGTGTACTTTGACGGTGTTCTCAAGTACTCTTGCATCTCTTCACAGGCAAACGTGGCATCGGGTGGATAGGTGAGCCGTAAGAAACTTTTCTGTAAATTTCAAATTTTTCCATTCCTGGGAGGAATCTATGGAATTTTAAAATTGGCCGGAATGTGTTCGCAGAAAATATTGTTATTTTTTTGAGAGCCGGTAAAGAAGATGGACGTAGGAGGGGAAGAGGGCAATGGGAAAATGGCGAGCACGGGGGAGAGCGGGGGACTGGCGGCCGCCCTGGAGGCGTACTTTGCCAGACCCGACTCTGCCTTCGTCGCATGTGTGAGGGAGCTCGTCCGCACCGAGGTGGCTGCCGCATTCAAGGACCACCTTGGGTCGTTGGGGTTCTTTGCTCCCCCATCTTCCCATCTTTTCATTTTTTTGTTCGTGAAAATTTCAGTTACAGTTTAACGAACAAAAGTTAAGATACCCCTCTCTGTCACTTCCTCGCTTACTGAAGAACGTCCTGCGTGCAGAACACCATGCCCGAGCCCTGGGCGTGCCGACGGCCCCTCGTCTACACCGACCTCGTCCGTGGGCCGCAGGCTACAGCCACAACAAATGTTCACGCCGCAGCGTCGGCTAATGCCGCAAGGACCGGACGCTGGGACGGCAAGATTGGGGAAGAGCACTCAACCAGTTGTTGGAATGCGAGTCTTTTCCGACGAACAGCCATCAACGCCGCCGGTAGTCTCAGTCGATGATGATGCATTCTTCTCCGAGGTCGATCTGGATTCGCTCGTTGCTGAAGCGCGCAAGTCAAGTTCACCCTTACGCGGAACGGCACGTGCTGATGACACGAGCACAACCAGTCTCCCACAAGCCGAAGAGAAGAGGCCAGCTACCGATGCTGTCGCGTCAGACTCGACTACTCCTTCGCCCGCTACTATTTATACCTCCGAAGGAGCTGCACCGACAAGCGAGGATTCATCCTTGCCTCGCAAGCCTGAGGCGATGGATGGCGTGACGACAACTCATTCCACTGCGGTGTCGCATCTTACTGGCAATCTCAGCTTCAGTCCGATCACGGCAAGTGTTCCTTCCTCTACGTCTACCACTTCGGATGATTCTGCTCTTCCTCCACCTCCTCCGCTTGAAGTCACTGATGACGGTAGTGAACGAAGGAAGGTTCAACTTGAAGACAGACACGAGACCAAAGCTAACGAAGAAGAAATCAGTGATGACAATGATGAAGATGACCTGAGCGACATGGGAGAGGAAGAAGAGGAGCCTATCGACAACGACCAGGAGGACACGCATAAACAGGAAGACATACTGCTAGGGCAGTTGTTTCCGGAGGAAGGTCGCAAGCAACAACGAGAGGAGGAAAAAAGACTTTGGCGGCAGCGATTCAACCCGCCTGGCGTCCCTGTGCCCGAGCTTCCCACAGAGCTGCTGCTTAAGGTTCTGCTCACGATGACTCTTGTGTTTTATTATGTCTCTCAACTCAACTTACTCTTCGAACTATGAGCAGATCATGTCCTACCTCAGTATGGCGAATTGCGCTCGGTTCGCTGCTGTCTGCAAGGTGCGTTCGAGTGCAGCCTGGCCCAAGCATTCTTCTTGAATGTTGATGATTTCTCACCAACGCACATCACACATACAGCGTTGGCGTAGCGTTGTCACTGAGGGAGTATACTGGGAGACTCGATTCAAGAGAACGTTCGGCGGTCCTTTTCCTCGTGCTCTGCTGGCTGATGATGACGGTGATGATGAAGACAACGCAAGGTGAGCCCTATCTCAACGTTCAGAAGCGCACTGTGGGAGTCAAAACAAAGCTCTGACAGACCTTGCTCAGTGATGAACACTTGCCACAGAAACCCGAGACGTGGTATCAGGCTTATCTGCTCACGTGGCTCAAAAGACGATCACTCTTGCGACAACTGAAACAGGAGCGGGGTCAGCAGCCTCTTACTCGGCGCCACAGGAAGGAGAGATTTAGGAGAATCCTCACTTGGGCGGCTTCACATGGCCATATTGCCATCGTGCGAGAGGTTCTTGATGCTGTTGCGCGACGTGCCTGGGGCCATCAATACATTGAGTCCTATCTTGCCTCCCCTTATTGGGTTCAGCACCCCATTGTTAAGGTACTCGGCATCATCGCGATAGTTAGCGTGGACGCTCAAGACTCAATGACTGTGTGTTGATAGGCGACAAAACACGGACACGAGGAAGTGTTACGCTTGCTACTTGAGCACTTCAGCATGGATCACAGTTTCCACATGCATCCACTCACCGTGGCCTGCCGCCACGGTAACCTCCGAATGGCCCGATTTCTCATCGCGAACGGTACGCCTGCCACACCGTTTCTCTTGGGCATTTCGTGTGATGGAAAAGTTGTGTCTTGATTGGTACAGGAGCACTTGCTAGCGCGAAGTGGTTGGATTCGCCACTGCATGAGGGTACCATCCCTGGATTGGAAGATTTGACAGTAAATGGTGGTGCTTAACATTGTGATGTGTTTTCACAGCGGCAGCGCGTGGATCGATGGAACTTGTCGAGTTGCTGCTTGATCATGGATTCGATCCCAACTTCCGCCTGTACCATCTCGTTCATGGTCTTTTACACAATTTCAGCTCAGCTAACCCTTCTTCTTCCTCACTGCAGCATTACTGGCGTTACGGCACTGGCCGATGCCGTCGTCCGTGATCATCACGAAGTCGTGCGCTGTCTTCTTCAACGAGGCGCAAGGCCAGAGCTCGCTGGCACACCCGTGCTTCATATCGCTGCGAAGAATTGTTACTCCGATGTGCGAAAGTCCTTTCGTCGTCCTTCTTTTCAATCAATGTTTGCTTATCGTTGTGCGTCTTGTGGTGACAGGTGGTTGAGTTGCTGATTCTTCACGGAGCAGACTTGACGCAGAGAGCACAGCTTGAGCCACCATACGGCCAGTACACATGATCAGCTCTGTTGAGACGGAACAGCTTACTTAATCCTACTTTTCGGATAGTGCTGTGACAGCGTACGAAGCAGCAGGCTCGGAGGAGATCAAGCGTATCTTCAGGCGTTTCTCTGCTCGTGCCCAGCGCGCCAAAAGACGAAAGACCAAGGGCCGTGCAGTTCGGCAGGTCAAGATAGAGAAGGAAGAGGACGATGATAACGAGCATGAATGTGATGCCGAGGCTATGGATGAGGAAGAGGAAGAAGAGGATGAGCACAACAACAACCAAGCCATAAGTGAAGCGGATAAGGACGATCGGCTCATTGACGAAGCGGACGAAGCTTTAGATGAGTGGCACATGCAGAATTACAAGGAAGGCCGGGCACAACGTGCAGCCGGTCGGCCGCCAAAGCGCAGAATCAAACCTGATGTTATAGCAACTCTTTCCTCTGAGGCAGACGACAGTACATGCACGAGCAGCGAGGGAGAACGGACCAGCAGGAAACGAAAACACACCTCTGTCGAGCAAGAGAACGAGGATGCCGAGGATGAAGAATCCAAGAATGGTGAAGAAGACGAAAACGAGATGAAGGAGAAAGTCGAGGACAAAGCTGACGATACGGCGACCTGTCCGATGATCGAGCTCGACGACTCAGAGTTGGGCAGCCAATCCGACGTCGTCAACCCTGGCGCTGCTGAGGACACATCACCTGCGGAGGAGAAGCAGGCAAGAAGAGCCAAGAAGGTGGTTCGTATCGTCAAGATGAAAGCGAGGAGGATGAGGCAGGACACGAACCATAATAGCACAACACTGTGAGTGGAGTTGGATAAAGATTTGGCCGATGAGGTAGCCAACCACGGAGTAGTACTTGTTGTGGAAGCAGCCGCACGGGTTGACAACCTAGTGCACAATCCACAATCCTGTGCGACCCATACACAAAGAGTTTAAGGGTTGTATGGGTGAACCTCAACAGGTATGGACAGTGTCAGTGATCGCTGGCTCAGCTCGTGCTATCGCCGCAGAACAGAGGCAATACCATCAACCAAAAAAGGGTCAGGCACACTCACGAGGGCGTCAGCGCCAAACCACCTCATCCCCTTTCTGACATGAGGCACCAACAAGCAGCATAGTACATTGCAAGAACCTACATTCATTCTGTGCCCTTTTGAAGATTCTCCCACAAGGGTTAAAGCTGGGGTCAGGTACAGCGTTAAAATGGAGAGGGCACAGGTTGATGTTCATCGAGGCTGAGTCGATGAACTACTTCCACTGAAGGACACCTTACAAATCGCACACTGGGTGTGTCCCGTCAACCTGATCGGAGCGAAAAGCGTCAGGTGTGGGTGGTTAATCTCCTATTTCGTCTTGATGCGCTCCCGACAAGCGTCCCAAAGCGCGCGTATGGCTATCCACCAACGCTGATGAGAGTTGCATCTGGCCTTTGCTCACTTGGGTGACCTGGAATGACGGTGCCGAGCAACACCGCGCGGGGAGTCAGTCTTTGGAGGACGAGTGAAGAACCGGAAACAACGACGACGATCGTAGGGTGGGAGAGCATTGCTGTACCCTCTGGGCGCAGAGCGGGTCAGGCAAGTGGGCACCCGGGGGCGAGTGCGTCGGGTCGGACAGTTCTGCCCTCTCTGAAACAACCGCACGCGCACGAGGGGCAGCAGCACTAGGCGTCAAGCCCAGTTTCCTTTCGATCCTTCGCCTGATGGCAGCAGGGCACTCAAGGCGATCGCCCACTTGCTTCTTGAGATTGTCATCGTGATTGCATTCCTGCGTGTGGGATCAACAACTGGCGAGGTAAGTGGATAGGTCAAAAGCAAGTAATAACGGATCATACTCACCAGCGGCATGTCCATGGATTCAACCATAGCGTGGCATTCGTGAAGAACGGCCACAGAAGTGACACCAGTCTGGCGGTACTGCCCCTCTTTGCTACCGCGGGGAAGCACACATTGTGTATGGTCGGGCCGATCGTGGGCACATGGAGAGGAGTTGATCGGATATGTGTCATCATCGCACAGCTCCGTTTCGCATGTTTGATCCTTGCCACCCTCCCTCTCAACAGCCACCTGCTGCAATCCCATGCAACGCTCTGTGGACTCATGCAGCGGCTCCACTGTCTTCTGTTGACCAGACGGGGGCGGATCTTCTCCCATAATATCTCCCTGTGTAGCGCAGCGTGATGAAAGAATGAGTGCGTGAACAAAGCCATAATGTGTGCATGTGCGTGTGCGTATGGGGCGCACATACCTCTTGATGGCCATCGTCAGCATTGTCACCTTCATCGTTGTCATCACCATCATCACCATCATCATCCTCCTCTTCCTTCTCACCTTGCTCGCTATCCTCCCAAGCCATCTCGCAACGCATGTGCTCATCATCCCATTCGGGGGAGGATTCGCTGCGTGGCTCTGCTTCCGCTCGCACTGCAGAAGAGAGATTCAGTATCAATAGGTACATCCACGATCGTTGCGCAGCCCCGCGGCCACATTGATAGCAATAGAGCGTACTTTGGCCAACTGGCCGCATATAGTGGTGCTCCTGCTCGTATATGAGGAGGCCCTGGGCGTCCTTTACCTCGAGACGAAGCACAGCCCTGTCGGCGGCAGGTGCATGAGGCTGCCACTCGTAGTAAGGCATCTCATCAGGAACGATCCAATCGACGTGGTAGAGGCCGTCCTGCCTTTGAGGCAGCCACTCCATATTGAACCGGCGTGGCTGGCGATACTGGCCGTGGAGGAGGACCGAATAGCCTTCCATCGCTGCGAGCGCGCCCTCAGCAACGCGGAGGCAGAGCGCGGGAGGGCGCTCGGCGAGATGCGAGTGGACCATGACTCCGAAAATGCTGGGGGAGCGCCGCGGCCGCTCTGAGAGAGGCTCCTCCGCATCGGAGGCAAACGTGGCAATCGCGCCATGCTGACGTTTGTGGATTCTTCTGTGACTGGCCAGTGCTTGCTGCGTTTTGAAGGTCTTTCTGCACCACGTACACCTGATGGCTTGTGCAGTGTCGTTGCTGTCGGCGGCCTGCCTCTTCCTTGTGTGAGACACCGCTCCCGTTGGTCCCGTTGGGCCAGGAATGCCAATCACGCCTTTCCAACAAGGACACAGTGCGCGCCTTTGTCAGCAATGAGGGGCAGCGAGCAGACAGGGACGTTTCAACGGACCTTGGTCCACCATGGGCGGAGTGTCCTGTTGCAACAGCGACCCTTGTGTGCTGCCCTGTGCAGAAATCACAGCAGGACTCACATAGGAATGCGACGCCGTGGAGGAGACCGGGTCTGGTTGACAGGGCTCAGGTGAAAGGTCGGGAAACGTACTGTCCCCCTGCCACTGATCATGCGTCTCCAGCGGGAAATCAAACAGGTAAGCCATAACAACAACACAACGATGGGCCGCGAGGTGGAAGAAAGAGAGAAAGAAAAAAACGGTGTGGTAGCGCACTTGCCGTTGAAGTTGAATCCGCCGAACTGGATCTTGAGGCAGAAATTCCAAATATGTAACTCTTATTTGTGCTATGATACTTGGGATGTTTGGGTTAACAAAATGACCGAAAGTGTCGACAAGCGGAGTCGGCCGAAGCGAGCGTCCTAATGGGCCAGATTGCGCTACTTTCAGCGAACCAACATGTGTGCGTCGGGCAATAAAACGTTTGAAAGCACAATCAAGCAATCTCTCTCTCTCTCTGATAGGACACATACACCATTTTGGTCACACAAGCATGGCCACCTGCCCATCACACCTCCTTCTCGCTGGCCAGGCCCATCAGAATGGCCACAAGCACGGTGGGGCGAAAGAGGAACACTGCACGCCTCTGGAGGCCTGCGTCGCCCGCCATGGCGAGAGCCACAAGAGGAAAGAGCCATCGAAGGGCCTTCAACAAGCAGTGAACCGCAGTGTTCCCTCTCCTGGCGCCCCCTCGGCCAATGCCGACGCCAACCGTATCAGGGCCAAACTCGCACGTCTCACGACTGTTCCAGGTTGCGCCAAAACGGCAACAACAGCGCATGCTCAGTTGCCCCTGCTGTACGCATCCCCGGTTGCGGCCAGGCCAGATACGTTTGTCGTGAGAGCACGCCACCTGTGTGGGGAACTGCTCTATCCACCCAAGGCAAGTGCTCGTCTTTCTCTCTCCCTTCCCATGCTTGATGCTTTCTCTCGTGTGTGTCGCCGGTATGCTTACATGCGTGTGCAGGAGTACCGGTTTGGCGGCTCCTTCAAGCTGCCCGAGGAGAAGGAGAAGAAGAAGGAGGAGGAGGTTTCAAGAGGTAGCCTCCTCTTTCACGTGCTGGCGAATTGCCGAGGCCTGGTGATGGCCCTTGCTCGTGGAGGCGTCGATTCCTCAGGTCAAGCGGCCGTGCGTGGCGGGCCGTTCAAAGGTGCGGTGGACGTGGGCGCACAGGCGATCTTCGGCAAGGTGCCTGTGCCCAAGGCAGGTGTGGCCATGGCCGCCGCTCAGGGCGGCGCCGTATCGGTAACCTTCGAGGTGGGCTTTGGCAACCTGCCGCTCAAGAGCATCGCTGTCAACATGGCCTGCGCCGGTGCGATACCGCTGGTGTTGGGCTTCATCGAGGGATTCCTCGTCGAGATCGCGCCCGAGGGATGGAAGAGCGCAATCAAGTGGACCCTCCGAGTGGCAAACGTCGTGCTCACCTGCGGCGGCATGGCCCTGTTCCTGGCCGACCTGTTCCTGACGGGTGGTACCGTCAGCCTGGCCGTCATCCTGCTCAACATCGTGGTCGGGGTGTTTGCCTACTTTTTCGGACGCTTCCTGGGCAAGTGGATTGCCAAGGGCCTCATCAGGGCTGGCGGGTGGATCAGGGCCCGGTTCCAGCCTGACGACGATGGTGGCGTGCCGCCCGAGCCGACCGTGGTTCCGCTAGACCGCCTCATCCAACGTAGTACCACGCGATGTGCTTTCCTCCTTTACTCCTTGCTCACTCACGCCCTCCTACTCTTCTTCCTCCTTTCTGCCTTGAAATCTTCATCACGTAGATGTGGTCGTAGAGGGCGACTTCGATCCCGTGACACCAACGGCCGGTGCTCGCCCAGGCGACGACGTGCCTCACACGCACGGCGGAGATGGCGTGATGCACGTCGGCACTTGCGTCCTCTGCGCCGATGCCGTCGCAACAGTGATCTTCCTTTCCAGGAACCCCAGCCAGGCCGTGTGCTCTCATCTGGCGGTGTGCTTGGGCTGCTTCACCCAAGGCGACCTGCTGGCGCTACAGTGCCCGATCGATCGCCAAGCCATCCAGGACATCTTTGTCTTTCCCGAGGTGAGTGACCCCATTCTGGGCCTGTTGGTGGTGTTTGCTGATCTCATCACCGTGCGCGGCCTCTCTGTCATGACGCCCCAGGACCATGCGATCGCCGACTGCAGAGAATGTCTGCGAGTGGGCACATGCGAGCACTGCCACCTGCAGACGCGCAACATGATATGCTGGCGCCAGACCTTGGACCCTGAGAACGGCGTAGGTTTCGAGGGGGAGGTGCGGTACTGTAGCGCGTGCATTGAGTCGCGCCAAGTGGACATGACAGCCTACGCTCGCTATTCGGTCATCCGCTGCGTCGCCTAACAATGGATCCCATCCAAGACGAAGGGGACGCCCCCTCGCTCTCTCGCTCAATCCGTCTCGACCGCGACCTTCCCTTTAGCCTGAGGCCCATCGTGTGGGTGCTTCCTTCCAAAACATGCATGCCCGCCCTCATAATACAACCCATCATTCACGCTGTTATGGAGAAGGGGGAGTAGCATCAGCAGAGATGCTTGTCAATGCATAACCCAGTGATGAGTTGATCCTCAGCCTGGTGTGATGCCCTGGAATGGCGTTGTTGCCGATGCCCTTCATGCATATCGAATCGGCTCGCAGGTTGGCGTCCTTGGGTGTGCAGGGCCTCGTCGGTCCATCACGACGAAGGGCGTAAGCTATGCTGACGATCTTCTGTGCGCTATTTCATCACCGTAAACCGGACTGACTGCCTGATTGGACCAGGAGACTACGAAATGGAGTAGTAGTATTGGCGGTACGTGATTCTACTGCTGTTGTTCGTGATGGAGGGCAATGAGTGCGCGAAGCGTGTCGCGAGCGCATCCACTTGATGGAAGCAACCGCACCTGCATTAGGACATGTCGAATGAATAACAAGTGCATGAATGGGAGGCCGAAGAGAAGAGTGGTACGTTATTCTCCAGCAGCTCGAGTTCACCTTCAGGCAGAAGCGACAGAGGTAGCTGACCTTCATTGTTTCGCATCAACACATCCGCTCCACTTGCTAATAACAACACCACCACCTAGATCATTCACATACGGTTAACTTTGATCATGCAGGACTTTGTTGGAAAGGGATTACCTGGCGCATGCCTCGTAGTGAAAAGTGGTGCAGTGGCGTGTTGCCACAAGAGTCCTTCGCATTGGGATCAGCTCCAACAACGGCGCTCTCTTCGTCAACGGCCGCTTGCTTTCGCCTTTTGGACGTCCTCTCTTTGCCCTTACTCTTCTTCTTCTTTCGTTCTCTGCCTTTCTTCTTTGTCTTCTTTCCCTCCTCCTTGGCGGGCACAGCGCTGAGCATTCTCTCACCTGATGAACTGGTTAGAATTGTACATTTTCGTGAATGATGATGAATGGACGCACCAAGAAGGGCTTCCACCATCTTGACACATTCGCTCTCTTCATTCAATCGATAAAGGTAGGCCACGCCATGTAAAAGCCTTGTCAGCTTGTCGATCCGCTCCTCAGGTTCATCATCACCTGATTTGTTTTTGTTCTTGTTGTTGGTCTTCCGTCTCTTGGCCACACGAGGCGGCTCTGTGTCTTCTTCTTCCATTGTTCTGCTTCTACGTTTGACTCCGATGCGCTCTTTACCTTTGCTTTTCTTGCTGTCTGCTTTCTTGATCCTTGCACGCTTGCTTGGCCGCTCCTTCTCTTCTTCTTCTTCTTCTTCTTCATCATCCTCTTTCTTCCTCTTGGCTGTAGTCTTGCTCTTGGTGCTGACGGGAAGGATCATGTCCTTCTGAGGAGTTGATCGCAGGAAACGCCCCCACGGTACGAGTATGCCGCCGACACCGCCTTCGCTCTTGCTCTCGTCGTAGCACACGTTTGCGCTAGCCCTTCGTTGTGGTCGCTTGCCTTCCTTTTTGTTCGCATGCATGATCGCTTCAATCTCCTTGCGCTGGCGGTTGATCAATGCATTCATCCAAGGAGCTAGCTCTTGATCTGGATCAGCACCTGCCCCGACCAACAGCTCCACAAGCTCCACGTTCCGTTTGCTCACCGCAAGTTGCAGAGGAGTGAGCCCTTTCTCATCTATCTCCCCCGCCATCTGGTGAGTTAAGATATCAACACGCTTCTGGTGGTCATCATACGTACCTCTGAGATACGGCAATACTCCACACGTCTCAACAAGCAGACGCGCTGTGGCCACATCATTGTTATTCACTGCCATGTGCAATGGTGTAGCTCCTATAAGGACGCGCGTGTCAGTCAAAGAGAAGTGGATGTTGACGTTCGACGAACCCTTGGCGTTGGCGAGATTCAAGTTCACCTTGAACCGATGAAGCATGTGCAGTTTCTCGCGGTCGTAGTTCGTGATGCCCTCCGTCACGTACCATGAGCCAGCGCGACGCCAGTGTCTTCGTACGCCCTTCCGCAAAAGGATATGTGCTGGAGTGTCACCATCGACATTTGTCGTGCCTCCTTTCACTCCGTTTTCCTACAAAAGGGCACAGTCAGTCGTCGTGATCATTAGGCCTGTGACTTCAAGGAGAAGACACATACCAAAACGAGTGCGAGCACATTGATATTGATATCGCCGATGTGCATGTGCACGTAGTTCTCTTTCCGTGCCTTGTTCTTCACGAAAATGTCGGTCGGTTTGGTGCTCCCCGGCGGCCACATGTGCCTGAAACCACCCAGTCAGCTTCCGCCGCAAAGAATCAAGAATGGAATTAAGGGATGACCTGATGACTGCCACATGCGGACACATCTCTTGAGATTGGCCGTTGTCCGCCCTCGTCTGGCGATGGGCCACCGAGGTGAAGTGCTTCGAGCTCCACTTGAAGTTGCGAGGAAGTCGGTCGCTCTCAAGCTGCTTTGCTGCTCCATATTCCAGAAGCGCTTTGACCACCTGCAAGAAGAATCAATCGACAACAAGTTGGCTTCGGTGTATCATCATCAAGATCATCGAAGTGAGCTATTGGAATGTACCTTCTCGTTCCTGTAGAACGTCGCAAAACGAAGTGCATCGACCGTCATCGTTTCATCATTCCACTGCCGATCAGAGCAAGGCATGAGCAAATCGAGAAATAGACTTTGGTTGAGTGTACCTTGATCGTATGGAGCGATGAAGTAAGGTCAGGCTTGTGGATGTGCAGAATAGCCTTGGCTAGCTTGGCGTTTCCGTACTAGTGTCGAACGAAGGTCAGCACCACGCTACACTGAAGTGGAAAGACCACGCGCCTATACCATCATAGTGCGTTCCCATGCGGTCCTGCCGCGCAGTATGCGGAGTCTATATCGATAATATCTTGGGGTGATAACATCACCTTCATAGCCTTCGTTCAGGTTCACATCGGCTCCTAGTTCTACAAGCTTCACTGCGATCTTCAACGAACCTGCGGCATTCATTGACTTGGCGTCAGTGTCCAATGCAGCTAGGCTCTTTTAGACGCGAACGTACGCGATGGTCTGGGCGGCTGACGCCAGACTTGACTCGCCGTGTCTCCTGAAAGGGCTCGCTCGTATGTGTTCCTGTCGTGATGCATCAGCCATAGCTGACACACAATATACAACCGTCCTTAGGAAACAAATACCAGTTCGGGGGTGTCATTTTGATTAACACCCGGTGAAGGAGAGGCAGCTCTTCACTACCTCTTGAGCCCAACTCGAACTCCATGTTAAGCTTCCCTACACCACAGCCACGATCAGTCTTCTTCCAAGCCTGACTATGAGAGGTCCACCACGTACCGCTGTCGATCAATGCTTGCAACAGTTCCAAGTCCTCTGCAAATGCGACCTCGCTGAAACAGCTCGCTTTCTCCCCTGGAATGGCTGTTGTCGATGCACCTTTGGTGGTTTGTGGTTGGTGTTTTGCATCAGTTGGAGCACTAGGAGAAGGACAGAATGGTGGCTAAATCGCGTACTGTAGCGAAGAAGAAGATCGATGATTGTCCGCATTCTAGCCTTGTGCGAGGCCAAGTGCTCCTTGTCCTCATCCGAAGTGCTCTGCCATCTCCATTCAGGATGCTCTGCTCTTGACAGGGCTATTGAAATGCGTTTGAACGCTCTGATCTGTATAGGGGTGACAAACAAAATGAGGTGAAGCAAGACAGGCCATGAAGAAAGGCAATATGTACAGCGATATAGAGAGGCGATTGGCCATCAGAAGGATTCGCAATGTTGGGGTTCGCGCCGTGTTCCAGTACCAGTTCCACCATGTCCGGATTCATCGTATAGATCACCTGTGCAGGATCCCAACACACACTCAGTCTTGTCCAGTTGTCACCCGGGTGTTAAGGTACATGGGTGAGCAGTGTTCCCGAAATGCCCTTCTTGGTCAGCTTGGGGGAACAGCCTGAACTCTCGATTTTCGTTTGTGTGATGAGCATGAAGTTGTTGATGTTGAGATCCTTGTCCATCATACGCAGCGACTGCGCCAGGCCATCCACAGTGGACAAATCGAGCTCGTGCTGCACGACTTTATATTCTGGTGTAGTGTCTCCATCAGTACTCTCCGCTGGGTCTTCGTCAAAGCCATAACCAGGGTGAATGTAGTCCCATCGATCGTGTTCGCTCAGCTGCGCGATGCGAGTCATGACCACTTTCCTGAGGAAGGGGAAATAACTCGCCCACTGCACCAACTCAGCAGTGTTAGCATACACTATTTGGGAGAAGTAAGGTACCGTGGCCACAGGAGGTGCACTGAGTCCGGTGAGATCAAGAAACTCGATGTGAGGACACACAAAAGACAGCTTGGTCAGGTACTCGCGAATGAATGGATAGATACCAGCCCGCGCCATACACAACCGCTTCAGTTTGGAACATGGTTTAAGGAGTGACGCTGGCGTCTGAATGTAGGGTTCAGCTGAACGTGTTTCCCTTTCCAAAGACCATCAACACTGATGGGAGAGAAGCTAACCTTATGCAGAGTCCAGCCGGAGATGTTGAGGTCCGTCAAGTTGGTGCATGACTTGAGGATGGTTGACAGATACCCTGACGCTCCGTGCGTGTGACATCCTGCGTGAGGCCACACAAGTGTGCATCAGTCGCAAACTTGAGATACGGGCTGGGAAGTTGAGTACCGGAGAGGTTGAGCGAGGTAAGGTTGACCAGGTGAGAGCTGAGTTGTCTTATGCTCGCGCGCTGCCCATTCAATCTCAACTTGATTGACGATTCAGCGTCGCCATCTGTTACGGTGGTGCTCCCTAAATCAAGCAGACTCGCTTCCTCCTCATCTTGGCTCTCATCATTGTCTTCGTAGTTAGGCTCCTTCTCGGTTTGTACCATAAACTCATCACGATAGCCATAA
>CDEZ01020719.1:0-36129 GCA_000826365.1 Acanthamoeba royreba
TGACGGTATCGTCTTCTTGTGCATTTCGTTTCCCATCCTCGGCCCCAATTTGATATATTTGATTCCTTTTTCCTTTTTTCCTTTTCAATTTAAATTCTTCCACCCCTTCCTTCGAGGACATGCAGGTTCCCGAAGGAACACCCTTGTGTTGACATTCTTCCCTTTCGGTTTTTCTCGGATTCCGTTCGTTTCGGTTGTGTGTGGGGGGTGGTTCAATGTTCAACTACAAACCCAGTGAGTGGAAGATGGAGAACCGCGGACAACGCCGAGCCACAATCCTCAAGACCCCCATTTCCAACAAGTACGACGTCGGTGCCGTGCTGGGCTCGTACGTTTCCCTTCCCAAATTTCCACTTACAATTGGTCAAAGATGTTTCCACAAATCTTTTCCCTATATTTTATTTGACTATTTTTTTGTTTTAACTAAATATTATTTGGAATTTGTTTTTTTTCTAACATTGTGGACTGGTGTGATGCCTTTTTAGAGGAAACTACTCGGTGGTGAAGCTCGCCACGGAAAAGGGCACCGGCAAGGAATGGGCGGCCAAGATCATCACCAAGAAGGACGCCGGTCCTAAGGGTCTCCAGATGCTGCAAACCGAAGTGGATATCCTTCACTCGTGCGAGCACCCCAACATCGTTCGCCTGCATGAGGTGTACGAGACCGACGAGCACTACTACATTATCATGGAGCTGTACCTTCTCCGCGCTGACTGGCTGGTGGGACGTGTAGGATCTAATTCTGTATGTCTTTGTCTCCAGCATCAAGGGAGGAGAGCTTTTCGATAAGATCGTGCAGCTCCAGTCGTACTCAGAGCGTGATGCATCGCGTCTGATCCACCAGATTGTGAGCGCTATTGATCACCTGCACGAGCGCAGCATTGTACACCGAGGTACTGCGCTAGGATTGGCGTTACCTCTGACAGTTTAACTGATTGTATCTTCGTTTCCATCAAATCGTGAACTTTGATTAAATCCGTATAGATCTCAAGGTACCTTGCTCCTAATTCCGATTATCCAACTTCTGTTACTAACAGTCTCTTTATAGCCAGAGAATCTGCTTTTGGCAAATGACAGCATCGACTCTCCTGTGCTCCTTGCTGACTTTGGTCTGTCCAAGGTGGTTGATCCCGCTAGCCCACTCAACGTTCCTGTTGGCACACCTGGTTATGTTGGTAGGCATTTCCCATCAGGACGCTTGCTTAAGTTTGGTAGAGCATTTGACACCATTCCTACCTTACAGCGCCCGAAGTAGTTGCTTGCCTTGAGGACGAACGCAAGTGCTACGGCCTTGAGGTTGGTACGGATGCCGTGGCTCCATCCTCTTCATCGGAACTACTATGAATTGATCGTTTGTTGTCTTTCCAGATATGTGGGCTGTAGGCGTCGTAATGTACATTCTGTACGTTCTTTCTATCTGATCTTCCTTACTGGAGCTCTAATTCTGTGTCCATTCCTTAATCTGTAGCCTCTGCGGGTACCCGCCGTTCTACGCCGAAGATGACGATGAAGTCTTCGATCAGGTATGTGTTTCGGTTTCCTATATCTTATTTTTAGGCACTAATGCGCTACAGATCTTGGCTGGCGATTTCGAATATCCCACTCCCCATTGGGATTCCATTTCAGCAGAGGCCAAGGATCTCATCAACAAATTGCTTGTTGTAGAACCCACGAAGAGAATGACCGCTGCCGATGCGTTGAAGCACCCCTGGCTTAAGGTGTGTCCATGTCGCAGGTTCTGATGCATAAGCGCACGCTCACGTGACCGTTCATTTTGTCCAGGGAGTCACCCCCGACGAGCATCTCCATGGTACTCTCAGCGAGCTCAAGAAGTTCAACGCCAAGAGGAAGTGGAAGGTACTTCTGTGTACAAGGCGTGGCATGGCTACACAGAAACTCATCGTTACGTTGTTGTATCCAGCATGCCATCCTTGCCACGATGGCCATCAACAAGCTTACCTCGGTGACCACGAAGCTGCAGGTGCTGCAACTCAACAGCTCGTACAAGGAGCTTCCTTCACTCCCGCGCAAGCCAACCACCAACTGAAGCGGTTGAGCGCCGCACCTCAGCAGCTCGGCATAGCAGAGCTCTTGAGTCATGGTGTGCTTCCGCCCGCTTGCCACGCAAGTCACGTCAACGCAAAGTACTTGTTTGTTTTATGTGTCGCAATCTCTCATCACATGCTTCTTACTCGACGTGCCTGATACATCCTTGCTCACGTGTTCCATGCATTGCGTAATCCGACTTAGTACTTGGTTGCGCAGTTGGCGCAAATGGGGGAGTGGCCCTTCGCCGCATAGGACTGTCCGGCACCGATCACTTGAGCGCAGTCCCCGCACCGGAAGCAGGCCTCATGCCAAAGCTTCGTCATGGCCTGCAGGGCGCCTTCTTCGATGACCTGTCCGCACGCTGCGAGACACAAAGCCAGTGTTCAGTTTGCTTTGCCCCACTTCGCCACCGTTCCATCTTCATCGTCCTTCTCTCCCTCCTCGAGTGGCCAGTAACGTACCCGCACACACTTCCCCTCGTTCCATCAGGAGGCAACGCTTGCATCGTAGCTGGCCTGTATTCGCCAGGACCACCCAACGTTAGTTTGATCAACAGAATCGACCATCCGCGCGAGGACCGGTACCATTCTCACCGAGATGGAAGGGTCCCTGTGTGAGGTCGACTTTGCAGAGGGGACACACGAAACAATGCTTGTGGTAGCGGGTGTTGCCCACGCCTACCACCTGACCCTCCAGCTCGCCGCCGCATGTGCCACACTTAAAGCCTCCCTGCTCTGCTTTGGCATTCCCCGAGGTTGTTGTGCTATCGTTGCAGTGACCGCAGCAGAGATCGCCCTTGGAATCGACGACGTACTTGCCCGTGATGGGCTTCCCGCAGCGCTTGCAGGCAAAGCAGTTGAGGTGGTACTTGGCTCCGGTGTGGTCCTCAGCGCCTTCGCCGGTGATCGGCTGTCCGCAGGTGGTGCACGAGGGCGCGCTGGCCGCCACGTAGTCCTGCGTGCAGTAGACCCGCTCACGACCGCTCTGATCGCGCATCACGTGATAGTTCGTGGTGAGGGCCGTCCCGCACTTGCAACACCGGAAGCACTCGCTGTGGTACGACTTGCCCGACGCGTCCGTCACCACCGTACCCAGCAGCTCCTTCCCGCACTCGACGCACGGCGCATGCAGCGATGACGCCGAAGACGCTGAAGGAGAAGACAAAGTTCCCGCGGCCGCTGGCGATGGTATGGGCGTCGGCGCCGGCCTGGCAGCCGGTGCCTCTGCTGGAGCCGATGAAGCCCCTGAGTGGACTGGCGTCGGTCGCGGGCCGGGCGCCGGCGTCACTGTCGGTGTAGGCACGGCCGCCTGTCGGTCTGTTCCATTAGTGTGGCTGGGGCCGCTGGAAGGAGGGTGACTAGGGGTGGGAGTGGGCGTCACGGCAGGTTGTTGTCTGGATGTTGAAATGGTTGAAGAGGTAGTGGTGGCGGGTACCGCGGGGGCCGGTGCGGGAGAAGGAGAAGGGGAGGGACGGGTGGGGGCAGGGGAGTTGGTCAAGGAAGAGCTGCCCGGACGGGTGGGCTTGGAGCCGCACTTGATGCAAAACTTGCGCTGAAGCGGGTATTGATGGCCACACTTCCAACACGACACGTCGCCTTCGCTCATCTTGGTGTCGTTGTGGTGATGGAAAAGATCCTACTGGAGATTGAGTGTTTCTCTTGTGTGCTCTGTCCCAAGAAGCGAAGCAACCCTCTCTCTTTTGTTGTTGCTCAGAAGCTACTCTTCGCTTTCGTCCTTTTCGCTATTATTTTCAGACCTGCCAAACGTTTGGAAGTTTTCAACAACATTTGCTAAAACAAAACAAGAAGTGGGGGGAAGCGGAAGGGATGGCGGAGGAAAAAGTGGCCACGTCGAGCTGCCCTGGCCGCCTGGAGAAGGAGCACGTGCATGAAGTGTACGACCACATTGCTGCTCACTTCAGCTCCACCCGATACAAAGTACACATAAAACACATCTTGCATTTTCAATTTAATTATTTTTTCTTAGAACTTTAGTTATTTAAAAAATAAATAAAGAACTCTAGTTATTTAAATTAATTTACCGATTTATTGGACAGCCTTGGCCGCTGGTGGAAAAGTTCCTGCGATCACTGCCGGAGGGTACACTGCTTGCCGATGTGGGTTGTGGGAACGGGAAGTACCTGCACGTCAACCCGCGATGCTACCCGGTCGGGTCTGATCGGTGTGCACTCTCCTTCCTCTGATGACACCAACAATCCTCACCAACCTGATGAGCTGCAAAATACTAACAATTCCTTCCACCCAGGAGCGAGAAGTTGATTGAGATATGCAGGGAGCGCGGCTTCGAGAGCTTGGTCGCCGACAACCTTAATCTACCCTATCGATCCTCGTGCTTTGAGGCCGTCATCTCGATTGCTGTGATTCATCACATGGCCAACGAGGAGCGCAGGATCATGGCCATTAGGGTATTCTACTGCTTCACTGAGAGCATATGTTGATCAGTACACTTGGAGGTCATTGACGTTGGGTTGGGATAGGAACTAGGCCGAATACTTAAGCCCGGTGGTATGATGCTCATCACTGTGTGGGCCTTTGAACAGGTACATGTTTGCTCGCAAGGCAGAGATGCGCATGCGTCGGCCGCGCTAACTCACTCGTCTCCTGTATTTAGAAGAACAAAAAGTACAATGAACAAGACGTCTTCGTGCCATGGCATTTGCAAAAGAAGTACGTGCAGGGCTTCAATGAATCCTCGACGCAGCAACCAGAGGCAGACAACACGGCCGCACCCAGCAAGAGAGCAGCTAGAAAACAGCGAAAGAAGGAAGAGGAAAAGCAACGACAAAGCGAGCAAGGTGGTCAGACGTCTTCTCTCAACTCTCCACAATCCGCCACGGTGCAGGAGCATTTCCCAGCGCAACAGATAGAGGAAGAAGCGAGCCGACCACCCGACGAGGCGCAAGTGTTTCATAGGTACTGATGCTTGCCATGTATTGTCCGCTTCCACCCATTGGTAAACCAGATTTGGGTGAATGAGGGCAGGTATTATCACTTGTTTGTGGAAGGCGAACTGGAGCGAATAGTACAAGCAGCGGGTGGCCTCCGCATCGTGGAATCAGCATTCGACCACGATAACTGGTACCTATTCGCAGCCAAATGTTGATGCAGCGCACCGAGTGGCTGCCCGAAAGGAATAAGCGGTTCCGCTGCCGAGACGGCAGGTCCCCGCATGGCTATACATGGGGCTTACTCGCAGGCCAGCAACAGCCTCTTATGCAGGTTGACGATGTTACTGGGCCTCTGCTGCAAGGTCTTTACATGAAAGATGTGAGCATCATTGCCATTTTGATCTAAGGGATGATATACCTCATCAAATATTTGGGCCACTTTTGCCAGTATGACGGGGAAGTCCATATACCCTGCGTTACTCGTGACCCACACCCTGATGACAATACGGATGTTGGAGAAAGCGAGGAGAATCACATCTGCGCCGAAATCAGTGTAATACCTATCAAATAGCTGAAAGAACTGGCAAAACACCTCCTCGAACAGGTTGCGCTCATCTATGAGGAACAGAGCGTTAGCAAAGGGTCAACTGTCCAGAGAAGCGAAGAAACCCTCACTTTCATTGTCCTTGGCAGTCATGAAATGAAACAATGGAGTGTCCCAACTCTCGGAGCTATCAGCCGCCCTGATAAGTGTTTCTGCACGATCCCAATGAAGAGGTCAGCTGTGATCTTCCTCAATTCTCCTCAAGGAGGAACACACCATCAAGTTTCAGCGACTTGAACAACATTTGTGTGAGGTTTATCCCAGCCGAGGCCCATGGATATGATCTGCAAAAAAAAGATTAGTTAACTTCTATCTCTGACCTGACTGCATGACGTACCGCCCTTGTTTCAGTAACGTAGACAGCATGTCCGAGTAATGGCGAGCAAAGTAGAGAAGCGTAGT
Source organism: Acanthamoeba royreba (assembly GCA_000826365.1). NCBI lineage: Eukaryota > Discosea > Longamoebia > Acanthamoebidae > Acanthamoeba > Acanthamoeba royreba. The sequence goes on from CDEZ01020719.1 coordinate 5,964, forward strand.
CAGCCCCAACAGCCCCATCCCACGAAAATCAGTTGCTGGGTCGTTGCCCTATAGGTGACAATGCCCACGGCTACTGTTAGCGTTGGTTGTATGTAAATCGGTTAGGAAGAAGGGTACCTGAAAACCAAGCTGCTTCCATTGAGCCGATACTCGGCCAGTAAGCTTTGTTTCAGGAAATACAGTTTGCCAGAGTGATAACAACTAATGGCCATCGTTTAGTGCGGGACTTCCTATAGGGAGTGTAATAATGCTCTTGATGTACCTCATCTTCATGCTTTGTATCTGCTGAGTCGTAGGCCGTGCATGCGAGGCACCACAGTCCGCGTAATCGGCCAACCTTAACCCCTCATGAGTGAGTCCACGAAACACAGAACATAGTGGCCATAGCTTTGTACCTGTTTAGCGCGCCTGAGGTTGTACGCTCTCAAGTGGTAGTAGACGACCTTTGCCATGCCCTCTCCATCCTCCGCGAACCATTGTTCTCGAGTACCGTTCTTCCACTCAATTTTGAATCCCAAACCTTTGGCATCTGCAGGATAGCAGGTCAAGAAACTGCCGCTCAGCTGATCGCTTGGAGGACTAGACCGTACTGCTATCCGACTTTCGCCCAGGCGCCCGCTCGTCAATTCCGAAAGATTTGACCTCATCGATGTACCTGACAATTTAACATTAGAATCACAACATGCAGGAGAATTCAAGACTGTAGTCTACCGCACGGCAGTGGCAAGCTTGACTTCAAAAACTGGTGACTCATAACTGGTGCAGAGATTGTTAGGTGCAATCAAGTGCCTAAGGAGAAGGAGGGATTCGTACTCTGCGGCCTCCTGAATGCTATTCATTTGTTTTCCGTCTGTTGTGAGCAACCGCACTCTACTCTCCCAATGTGAGTGTCTTGTTAAGAAGTACATATTTAATGTACACGCACCTGCAGTAGGCATAGGTAGGGCCGGCACTCAAGAGCGAACCCTTCATGTTGATTTGTTGAGATATGGGGCTCCAATCATTCATAAATTGCGACTGATAAAGCAGATCGCAAATAACAATTTCGCCCTGTTGTTCAATCATGGTGTCACGTAAATGCATACAATTGTTGGAAGGATGAGGTTTTCAGGTACCCTGGGTGTAACTTCCATGATTCGTCGCTTTTGTGATTGTAAGACACTGAAGGAATCCCCCATGGCCAACACGTTCTCCAATTCTTTTTCCAGCTGAGGTCGAAGGTTAGAACACACCAGAGGTGTAAAGGATGAGCCCTACATACCGCATCTAGCTCTTCAGCCGCCTTCTTGAATGCAATAAGTCTGTCACTAACTTGATCGTCCTCCCTGCCATTCAAAGTGAGCCGTTATCGCTTGCTTGAACACAAGATTCACTGCATTATGATTGTACTGATTGGTGGTCTGCATTTTCTTCTTAATATCTTCAATGCGCTCAACCAAGCTGGCTCGCCTTGCCGCCATTGGTGAGACACCTTGTCCCGCAGCTGCTTCGGTTGTTCGCGGTGGATTGGCTGTTGTTCCGGCACCGTCTGCTCCTCCGAGCACATTGGCTGCTGAAGTACCGTTAAGTATACGTGTATCACAAAATCTTTGAGAATTACATACATGAGGTATCAGAGGACGCTGGTGGAACATTTGATGTGTCACTCCCTGTGGAGGGTGCTTGTGAAAGGATTGGCGAAACTATATTTGTAACGCCATGACTCCGTGGCGATGTGCTCGCGCTGGACGACCTGCAGAGCAGATAGTATGAGAAAGTTCACGCTAGACAGCCGTCTGTTAAGTTCAGTAAGCTTACTCATCAGCGGTTTCCTCGTCTTCCATTTTCTTGCCAAAGATCTTCTTCAACGTGAATCCTGCAAGCGCGGACTCCTTTCCCTTGGTCGGCGAGGTCCCGCCGGTACTGCGGGTCAGTGCCACAATCGGCTCGGCAGGCTTTATCGGTTCGTCATTTGTTGTCTCTCTCTTGTCGCCATCTTTGGGCTTATCGGTGTCCTTCTTACGCGTAAGGAAATCCATCAGCCGTGGCTTCTTGTCCTCTTTCTTTGTCTCTGACGATGCCTTGAGATTGTTACGCTCTTCCGCCTCCTTACGCTCTTCCATTTCCTTCTTCTCCTTTTTATTGAGAGCCGTGTGGCGGTACGTCACGTAGTGTTCCGCTTCGAGTACAGAACCTGCATTCCGCCTCTCGTTAGCGTCATGTGCATCACATACGCCTGCCTGCCAACAGATCGCAGCAGCTAGTGCATAGACATGAACACATTCGATCAACAACACGAGATGGGAGAGAGCTTTGCTCCGTACAATCTGGTCCTGCTGCGCAGAACGGTCGCTGTTCCTGTATTGTGTGGATGGTATGGATCATCATGATAGCACCACCCACGTTTTAATATTACAGCAAAACGGACAATTGTTTACCTGAACCACTCGCCATGCATCCTCGTCAGACTCGCCGCTGTCGCTGGCAGAGGCCCCATCGAGCTCCGGCTGCTCCACGCTGGCGGTCTCCAAAGAAGAAGGAGAAGAAGAAGTGGGCAAGCCTGGCGATGCCGTGGTGTCGGCGGCCGTGCCTTCCGCTCCTCCTTCGCGCCCATGCTCCTCTGCCTTACGGCCCTGGGGTTGCGGGCCGGACGAGGGCGGGTCTTTGCTGGTGTGTCCCGAGCCCGCGTCTCCACCACGCTCCTCCACGTGCCCATCCCTGGTCCCCTCCACCACCTCCTCCTTGGTCGTGGTGGTGGTGGGTACAGTACCCACGCTCTTCCCCTCTTCCTGGTTCATATACACTCTCTTATGTCTCCTCTTGTTGTACTTACACAGATTTACAAGCAGCTCATGTGGGGCGTCTGCCAGGTTGAGCTGCGTTGTCGGCGTTAGAGAAGTCAAGGATATTTCCCTCTTCTTCGCTCCACCAATGGCATAATATCAAAGCATTTGCGTTGGCCTATAAATGGAAATGATATTATGTCGTTTAGTTAATTTCCGAATGTTGTACAGATATTCAAGATACTCATAACGTGTGCACGCTGAGGGTGAAGTATCTGGAGCTCGCAAGGTAAAAGTTTTGTACAAGTGGCCAGACCGACGGGTAGATATGAGGAAGCTCATGCCTTGCCCTTTCCCTTCTTTGTCACAGTGCTGGACTGTCCGTTCTCCTTCCCTCCGTTCTCCATTACTCCCAATTCGATGTCCCCGTTCTCTTTAGCTTCATTACTCTCCTTCGCCGTTTGTCGTTTTCGCCTCGATCGTCGCTCTGCCGCATCTGTTCCCGTACGGTCAGTGAGCGATCACGAAATGTGTTCAAATTAGATAGCGAGGCATGCCTGAGGTATCTTTTCGCTTTCGTTGTGGCCAAGTCTTCCGTCGGCACTTCTTTTGCTCAGCTTCATCAACAAAGCTACGGAAGTCAAAATTGCTATATGCAGTGATTATCGATCAGCGATCGGATACCTATGCGAAAGGGAAATAAGCGAGCGTACCTGGGGCTCTTAGGCGCAAAGAGAATGTGCAGCCAATTGCCTATGCACCCCTTGGAATGTGGGTTCCTCTTCTTTTTGTATAGGCCTTTCAGCTGTATACGAAACTGAGAGTAAGTGCACAAGTCTTGTGATCGACATGATCGAAATAGGGGTGTGTTGCCTTTTCGTTGGTTGTCTGTCCGGCGGAGATGAGTGTGCAGTGGAAAATGCCAAGGAAACCAACCAGCCCAAGGGCTAGTAGAGTGTAAGGCACCATTGCGCCGCTGAGAAAAGAGTTAAGGAAGCACTACCCAACAAATAGACCTACAAAATGCTGCATAAAATGCTGGAGGTAACGGAGTAGGGAGAAAAAGGATACGAAAACCAACCGCCGTATTTGAGAAGGAACGTGAAGATGTCCACACCCGATTCGTTGTCGACTACATCAATGATGATGAGCACTAGGTGGACAATCGATATAGCCAGCATGTAAAGGCAGCCTGACACCATAATAATATAGATTAGAGAATTAACATCATGAATAGAACGGGATTGTGAAAGGGAAATCCATACAAATTATGGTGCACCACACAAAGGCCAAGAATGTTTGATAGTTTCGTCGCCCCACGCAGGTGCCAAGCCACGGACGTAATGGAGTCAAGGTCATCCTACCAAATCAGAAACGCACGAAACAAGGGTGCACACAACAGGCAAAAACACAGTTGAAAGGATATAGTGATGATCAAATCGTTCCACGCAGTTGTTGCACACGCCGCAGTGGATCGCCCGTGGAGGTCGGTAAATGTGACAAGTTTCTGATCAAAAATTAAATCATAAACTGAGTCAACTTGAGCGACGCGGCTAGGGAGGGCGGATATACCGCAGTACTTAATGCGAAGATTCTCGCCACATAAATTAATTTTGATAGTATCAGGCGGCTTCTTACGTTCATAGTCCCACGGATTGTCTGTATCACCGCACGTACACACATAATGTAATCAACCATTAGTTTAAAGAGTGCCAACATCATGAAAGCCAACGATCAGTGTGTGACGTACTTGGGTCGTGAGCAAACTCAAGGCCGCGAGGGATAATACCCGGATCACGGTAGCGCGTGAGCAACATGAAGAAAATAGCGGCGATGGCGAGCGCAATGAAGGCCAGCAGAGGCCCTATTGCCACATACCATCCCAGCCGCACGAATAAGTATGGCCATCTGCCACACACACAACACACACCGTTAATTACCTTCATTTTCACACAAAATTATATTATTTAGTAATGACATAACCGAAAAAAGGAAACATCAATTATTCTTATTCGGTTCCCTCTTAATATTTAATAATATAATCATAAAAATCGAAGAAAAGGAGAGAATTAGAATGAGAGACTAGTAGAAGCGCGTACATAAAGCCGAAGGAGATGATTAAGGGGATGAAAATGAAAGACAGGGCGAGGTAGAAATAGACGCGGTCGGGTCCCGCTATACAGCGACCGCCCCATTGAAATCGATTGCGCCCAGGCCAGCTCTGATATAGTCTCTTCATTAGGACTTTCTGTTTGAGCTCTATCGCCGAATTCGATTATTAACGCGTGGATGTGTGCTTGTTTCCTCAAAGATTGACCGTGTACTTGTTTTTTAAGGGATCTACGGTCTCCTCGTTCTCCGCCTCCACAGTGGGAGATGCTGCCGGGAGGTTTTGGGCGTTTCACTGCAGAAGCCGTGAATGCATGACACAATGCGCGCCAATCTACCACACCCCCGTCTCTGTCGTCCCACTACAAGCTTAATGGATGGGAAGATGAAAAAACGCGGATGCTGCCGCCTTTGGGCCTTTCCCCCTCTTGTGAGCAGAGATGTTTGGAGATCGGCGGTAAGGCGGGTAAGGGGCCGGCAATGTGCTTGGGTTGTGCCAGGAAGACCACGTGAATAGGAACGAGGAAAGCCTCCTTCGAAGAAGAAATGAGAAAAATGATTTCCTTTTATTTTTCTTTGCCAACGTTCCCGCCAATTCAAGGAGGAGGCGACTCACTCAGTGGAGGGCTTCTCGGACGCTGGGTCGGCTACTCCTGGGGCGATGGCAGAGCTCGGGAAGGACCAGTAGGATTGAAAGGAGTCCGCAGCAGAGAAGAGGGTCTCCTGAGGTTGGTAGGCGAGCGCGGTGGACTTTGATTTCCTCTTGACGTGCGACTCGAACAGCTGGGTGAGGTAGCAGAATTGTTGATCAGGGCATGAGCAAGACATCAAAGAGCACAAGACGGACGCACCGAGAGATAAGACTGATCGATGAAGTCTTCTAGGTCGAAGGACTGCTTCACTGGAGGATCATCGAAGACCTTGGCCAGCTTGCTCACCTGTGGGACATAGTGATGTTGCAAAGCCTGCAGCACCAGTCAATAGCACCAAAGTGAGATGATCAAGAAGGAGGTCGGGGGATAACCGGAGGCAAACCTTCAGTTCCCACAGGGAGCTACTTAGTGCTTTGCACTTCTGAGGGTCGAGCTCATCGAACAAGAACGGGTCACTTCCCACAGACCCTGTGTGAAGGTACTTTCCCAGCGCAACGTCGTTCTCTTCGAGGGGAGTGGTTGACGCTTCCTTCCCCTTCCCCTTTGTGCCGTTGGATTGGCCGTCCTCAACCTGCTCACTGTCACCAGTGGGAACGCTGTCTTGCTGTTGCGTGTCGGCGCCTCCTCGTCCTCTTCGCCTTCGTCGCTTCTTGGACTGGCCGTCAGTGGATTGGGCTGCCTCCTGAGTTGCATCAGTGGCCTGATTGTGGATTTGTTCTTCGTTTTCCTTCACTGTATCAGCAGCAGTCTGCTCTTCATCTCGCTTCCGCTTTCGGTCAGCATTGTCATCCTTGGCATCAAGCATGAGAACGGCATCGCTTGCAACGGGAGGTGCTGTTACAGGAGCGGTATCCGACTGCGCAAGCAACAGTACAGGCTCCTCGTTATTACGAATTCCCGTCGCTGGGTGGTGTGATAATCGTCTGGATGAGTGAGCATGTTCTGGAGGAGGCACAGATTAAAGGAGGGTCGTACGTCGTCTGTCATCTACAGCTGGCAGGAGGCTCCCCCCGGTAGAAGGATCGGCATGGTGAAGCATGATCAAACACTGCGGATGCCTCTTGAGCATGTTATAAGCAAACGCGATGACGAACAATGCGCCAGATGGCGGGGCCGTAAGCGCCAGTCGTGCTAATCGCTTTACGAACGCAGCAACAAGGTAAGCTGGCAAATGCCTGAGATATTGTTCTATTAGATCACCACGCTTCAAACAGCAGCAAGGCGTCAATGCGTACGATGATTTTAAGAATATGTTCGCCAGACGGAAGAACTTGACGCGGTATTTCACGTGGAAGATGTTAGGTTGAAAGAGACCGTACAGCTTCTTGTAAAACTCCGGGTAATCACTTCAATCACACATATATTAGTTTTGTGAGCAATGCAGATTCCACCCAACACGATAAAAGTCAAGCAGACAAGTACAGGTTGTGCTTTGTGATGAGTATGAAGAGACCGTGCAGTGAGAGAATTGAAATCACGCCACCGACATCGTAGGAATCCTTCAAGAAGTCAATCAGGCGAATCGGGCTTACCATATGCGGCAGAATGTGAGCGTCCATGCGCCGCAAAACATCCTGATTGTATGGACAACGTCAGTGCATAGGCTGAACCATGATAACGTAGACACGACCGAACCTTGTAGATGGCTGTGGTGAGTGGGAGTTGTAGAAAAGCAACGTAGCATTGCTCAAACACTTTCCTATGTCCGGCGACAAACTTGACTGCAAGGTTGCCCTCACGTTTCTTTGCTCTCGCCTGGTGCTGTGCACGTTTTTTCTGTCTCCCTATTTCATCGCGAGTGAAGGCATCTTTCTGCAAGGATTACATATATGCCAATCATAAGTATGGCCATACATTCTTCGTGTTACAGTATCATACCTTTGCGAGCTTTTTCTTGTTGACGGGCATGTGTGTATCGGGCTTGGATACGGCGTTTTGGTTTGGAGAGATCCAGAAGGACGTGATATCTTTATCTGTGCTGGGCATCTTGATCTTCTGCAGGAGCAGGTAGATCGATGTGACCAGATCATTAGGCTCTGGTTTGGCAGGGTCCGCCAATTTGCGCTGTTCGCAAACCACACTGTGATTAGAGTGTGATTAGCTCCCTTGCAACGGGCGGCCGCTTGGTAGAGATAAAGATTACCGCAGGGCCTTTAACGTGTAATATCGGACATCGTCATACTTGTTAAGATACTTGGACGTCCACGCAGAAAACAACGTGGTCTCTACGCCACGGCTTTCCGCAGCCACTTTCTCTGCAGGGATGTGAGCTAAGAGGCTAAGGTGTGCACATCACGGAAGAATCTGCTACGCACCAACAGCTGCTGAAAAATAGGAAAAGGGGAACGTATTCTCGTTGTTGGCTGTGTTATAGGCAGTCGTCTTCTTGTGAAGAAATTCCATCAACACCTTCAATGCAACTGTCTGTATCGATGATTGCACAACACAGCAATGTTAGATGCGCTCGATTGTTGCTCAGTATGCGAGATTGCACCTTGACTTGGTCGTGACGATGAACGAGGAGGGAGACAAGGGCATTCAGATAGTTCTTAAATTGCGTCATGACGCTTGAGTTGCCAGTCTTGATGTTGGTGGGCTTGCTCACGACTTGGCTGCCGTCCTCCGGAGCAGTGAAGCTAAGCACGCCCTTGTCCGCCAAATGCCCAAACACTCGCTGCAGAGCGCGAACCGCGTTGAAGGTCACCGTAGGTGTACGCGAGGCGTCCTACAAAGTTTTTTGTCACAACTTGAAAAGAATGAAATAAAATGCACAATAAAAAAGCAATAAATCGTTTTTAAAAGATAATCGAAATTTCCTACCTTGCAGGATTGGAGAATATCATCGATGTGATTAACTTGAGACTTTTCGGTGATGGCTTTTTCCAATTTGTGCATCCTGTTCAGAATTTCCCGTTCACCATCGCCCGCCGGAGAGGAATTCGCTGCCGGATCGGGTTTCGTTTCCTGCGTAGAGTTGGCCCCGGCCTCCGACTTCTTCTTCCTCTTGTTCGTGTTAGTGGGCGAGGCACCTACGGCAGAGCCCTTCGGGGAGCGCTTCTGCGTCTTGGCCTCCATCTTCCAATCTTTCAAGCGGACAAGAGATTGAGATTTTTTCGTGATTCGAGGCTGGAGCTCCGGGCAAGAAAGCCTTTTCCTCCAGCATTTCTTATTTTCTATATATTTTGAATTCCAAACATTTTTAGGCTTCCTGTGGGGTTGTCGTGAGGAATTTAGAGAAGGTGACGCACATCACCCAGTGATGGTCCCCAAGAGAAAGCAGGGGGATCCGACGAGGGAAGAAGCCAGGAGACGCACCAGAGGGCTTAGCTCGGCCGGTGGAAGCAGTGTCAGCGTAGAGGAGGAGATGGAGGCGCGACGATCTTTTTTTTGGAATGGGGTGCTGCAACTGAATGAGACGGGCGAACATGCGTTCTTCGACATTCGGGTGCGGAAGACGCAGGACAATCCGCCGCAGGTGTTCGTCTACACATCGGACCTGCCGCCGCTGCCGCTCAAATCGAAGGACGACGTGCTCAAGGTAACCTTCCTCCTCGAGAACAACGTCGGCACCACCACCATCCGCTACAAGATCGCCGACGCCATCTTCGATGGGAAGACCCTCGAAAGCCGTATCAACAGTGGCGCGCAGCAAAACTTCATCTCCATCACCAACGACACTTCCGAATGGCACTTCATCAAGCAGACCAACTGGCTCCTCTACTTTGTGAGCGTCAAGATCCCCCCAGATCAGGTCAAGAAATTTATGCCCCTCCTCTGATCTCTTCTGAACTCTTCTGTCCTCTCCTCTCTGCACACCTTTGTTTTTCCTCTTCCGCCCTGCCCAACCACCATCTTGTACAAAAATCCCTTCTGGAAGTTCCTCGAAGGAGACGAGGTACCGATTGTCGAAGAAATGAACGACATTATCGACAAGCTCGTACAAAGATGAAGACTCTGTCACTAAAGCAAAGCAAAACGGCGGTGATATTGAGACAACTCGAGAGCGTTCGCTCACTAGAGGAGAAGAGAATGGACGTGCTGGAGCTGCTGCGGAGTGAGACTGACTCGCTTCTTACCGCTGCCGTCCTTGAGCCGTGCGAGCAGCTCCTGCATCTGGCTTCGCACTTCCTGATGTTGCTGATGTGGCTGTTCCTCCACTGAGGGAAGCACCAGCTTGCCCACCGCCTGTGCCTGATCATTTGACAGCGTCTGCACCCCCAAGCGTGGCGGAAACGTAAGTGGTAAGTTTGAGCGTGCAAGGGGTGGTGAGCGAGCGAGCGTTGGTGAACGTGCCTTAGTGAGCTGGGTCGACGGGAACGAAGCAAAGCTGGAAGTGACCTTGACTGCGGGCAGGGACGACTCTAGCAGAGCAGCACCTAGCTTCTCCTTCATCTGCTTGGATTGCGTCTGTGATAATCGTGGTTGTGAGAAATTGTCCAATCTCGCGATTTACTCACCCCCTGATGATCAGGCAATGCGGATCATACCCTAAGCCTGGCGGTCGTCAAGCACTTGTTCGCCCACTGCTGAGCAGGTGCTTCAACTCCCGTACGAGTAAGGTCAATCACCTACAAGCAAGTACAGCCAATGAGCACAAAGAAAGGCTCTTGGATTGAACAGCAAGATGATCATTACCTTGCTGGCCGCCTTGGTAGATTGAAGCTGATCAATGAAGTTTTGTGTCTCAGTGCTGTACTTGTTAAGCACCGCACCAGTGTTGTTCCTATTACTCTTAGCAGCGGGCTCGGTAAGATCGAGTCTGTCGTCGGTTTCCTGATCTTGTTGCAGCTGCTGCTCCAGAGGTGTAAAGTATGACGATAGCTTCTCCTCTGCAGCCGAGATAGGAGGCAGCAGAGTGCGCAACCGCTTCTGGCCTTCGCGAGCGAGCAGCTCGCTGTTTGTTCTTCGCACGAGAACGAGAGCTCGTTTGAGCGCCTTGATCTCTGCCGATACGAATTCCAGGGAAGGCATTTCGGCCTTCTGTTCCTCTGCCTCCTTCTTGGCATTCTCTGCGAGCACTCACAGTAAGCAGCAGTCTCCGGTATGCTTTCAATGGGCTTGGCGGCGAAAGGATACCGAGGTTCCTGATCTCTATTCGGAGTGATCGAATCTGTTGTCTCAGCTGCTCGTTTTCTTTTTGAATGGTCTCCATAGCATCCTCGTACATCTGTTAGTGGGAATCGACGACATCTAGTTAAAAGCGATGGTCACTTGTTGGTGCAACTGACATAGAGGATAACCTTTTCTTGGGACAAGTGCTCGGCAATTTGCTTCTCCATCTTTTCCGTAAGCTCTGCCTCCTGCATAGTGCGTGTTCGCGAAATCACGTCAAAAAGACATCATCACCAACCGATGGTTGTCTATGGAAGGTGCCTTCTTCTGTAGCGCGGTAAGATGCATTTGGAGGACGTTGTATCGGGAAATGTGCTCCTTGATTTCGTTTTCTTGAAGATTCAGCCGTACGAGCCGTTCCTAAAGTGTTCAGGTCAGGAGGAGATGATTACACGTAAAAGCACGAGGGATAGCGCACTTGAGCCAATGTCTCCGCATCCAGAAGCTTGGCCCGAACAGAAGCGGCGGCCGCGAGTTCGGCACGCACGATGGCCGCGCGCTGCTTCCAGGCCGGCTGCGATGTGTCTGCATAGCGCACAGAATTGAGCCTGAGAACGCGGATGGCGAAACCCACCACCAATGTACCTGTGGTTCGAAGGGAAGGAGAAGCCGGGGCGGAGGAAGCTCCATTTTGTTGCGAAGGGACCCCACCAGGAACAGTAATATTAATGGTGGCGTCGGGCTTGATGAAATTAGACGAATTAATGACCTTGTCGCTGACGGCTGCGATCGCGGTATATGTCTCCTCAAGCACGCTAGCAAGCCATTTCCATTCATCATTCGTGTTCTCTTCGCTCTCCTTTTCCTTATCCTTTGCCTCTGACTGAGGTTCTTCAGTGGGCTTGTCTTTCAGTTCTTCAGGCAAGTCCTTCATCTCGTCCTCTTCGGTACCAGGACCAATCTCGTTATGTTTGCTCTCGAGGCTGCTTACTAGGGTAGGCAAAAGTGATTTGATCTCCTTCTCCTTCGCGCTGGTATCCTGGCCCTGCTCCATTATGATTTTCGCATGGAATGAGCTAAACAGCGTGCAGATCAACAATAATGGAGGTACGCACGGCGGTCGTATTGCGGATATGAGCGTTGAGTTGGCGGATCACTTCCACAGCACCAGAGATTCGGGCAAAGCAAGCCTGCATGTTGCGTTCGAGCTTAGAAGCATAGTGGTGCGGCAATGATGGCTTCTCCTGCAAGTGTTTGTGTAGTTTTCTACGCAGAGGCATCAGCGACACGGATTGATATGGTTGCGGTATGTGAGTGGGAGGCATTTACCTGCAAACGTCAATAGTGTCCCGGACCATCCGTATAGGAATCGCCAGTTGTCCTGCACTGGTGCTCCTAGGGGAAAGGGCTTCGGTAGTGCCTTCGGCAACAGTGCCGCCCTTCAGGAAGGTTCTCAGCTGATGATAAAGAACGAGGAATACGTTTTCCGCGAAGAGGATGTCATCCACTGTGTGGCGCAAGGATTTCCACTCTGGAGGACAGAGCAAGGCAACACCTGGCAAAGGTGTGAATAAAAACAGTAGAAATCGGAGAATGAAGCGGGGAGATGTACCTCGGGCAGCGAGCTTTCGTCTGACTGGTACAGCTTCGTAGCTATCTGTCAGTCCGTTATCTTCCTGGGCGACGCACTGATCAACGACCTTATTCATCTTGTCTTGTACAGTCTGCGAACAATAAACTTGGCCGTGAGTACAAGGCACCAATTTGTCTGATCACCGTTCTACTTACCCGGAAAATTGAAATATCGAAGTTGTGGTTAAGCTCTTCCTTCTTGAGGAGCTGCAGTAGACCATCCATAGCGCTTTCATAGGGCAAAAGATCCAATGCAGCACGACCAGCTCGTACGAATATTTCCGGAGGGCACAGATTGGGATCATGAAGAACCTTACGAAGTCCCGATGAGTAGTATCGCACCTGCACCGAACGCAACTTGAGAAATTCACAGTTCCCCATATGAGCAACGGGATATTAGGTGACCGCACCTTAGATACGCCCCAGTAGAGCTCCCATGCGAAAAGAAGTTCATCACTATCGTATCGTATTTCGACGTCATTGATAAGATTGAAAGATAGCTGATCGAGTTTGTAATAGCGCTGCAGGTGGCCCATCAACAAATCGGACTTGAAGAGGATACGGTCGAGACATAGGAGCAAAAGTAACGATTCGTTATCTCGGGTTAAGATCTCCTCTGGAAGGAATGCCTGAATGAAGGATAGCTGCTGGCGAGCTTGCAGGACATCCAAGCGGGACAGCTCCCGCTCGAGAGCGAGAGCTGTGGCTTTCGTGATTTGTGACTGGATAGCAAAAGAGAACAGAGATGAGCAACTATTCCTGGTCAGCCCAACTGATGAGTGGTAGGCGATGTTAACCTTGAGCTGAATATTCTGATCCATCAAGGCCTGCGACTTATTCGATAGCTGGCGCGCCTCGGTAGCAAGTTCCTCTTCCTTTTCTTCATAACCCTTGAGTGCGTGCTGCAGTGAGTTGACCTTCTCTCTGAATTGGTCAATAGTCTTGTCTCGATCCTCAATCTCAGCTTGTTGATTCTTTATCTTCGTCAGACTCTCCAGGAACTGGATTTCCTTTTTGTCTGCGCGCCATATTAAGACGCCATCAGCAAGAAGTACATTATGGTGGCAATGAGAATATAGGAACATACAAAGAGTCGTTCGCAGCTGCTTTTCTACTTCAGCGTGATTCTCCTCAAGTTCTTCACTAACCTGCTGAAGTTGTTCCAGATCTTCAACAGCTTGCTGGAGCTCTTGCACTTGCTGTTCATGAAACACCGAATAAGGTGAAATGGACCTGAGCTCAATCAATGGAAAAGAGTTACCTCCTCGAGCTCTAGCTTCTTCTCACTAAGTTCCTCAATCATATCTTCAGCGCCGAGGGCAACGTCCAGCTGTTCCTTTAGCTGTTCGATCTTTTCATTGGCCTTCTTTACATCATCCTTGAGTTTAGCGATTTTATCCTCGAGGATCGGGATGTTTGCGTTCTCTCTCTCGAGCTGCTTAATGCGCTTCTCGCTTTCCTTCTTTTCCATAACGCTGAGATCCTTCAGTTTCATTAGTGCATCTGTTAATCGCTGATTCTGTAGCTTCAACGCTGCTGTCTCCTCACTATCCCCACCGCGCCGGCGATCACGTTCATCTTCTTCGTCTTCGCTGTTGCCTTCCTCATCTTCTTCATCACCAAGAAGATCACCAATCTTGTACTTAGTCTTGATTTGATCGATTTGCTTCTCCAGGGCTGCGAAAGAAACAACAGTCACATACGACACAGTGTAAGCCTGCTGTATTTATGATCCTGCAGTGACTCGGCATCGCACCTTCTGCCTTTTCTTCAGCCAGTTCCTTGTCGAGCGTCATCATTTCTAGAGTATCGTTAAGATTAGCCACCTCTTCGGTCATCTCCTCTTTCTCTTCTTCCCAGGCCTTCTGCAGCTGCTCCTTTTCATCATCAAACTTCTTTTGTAACTTCGCCAATTGCTTGTCTCGTTCCTGAATGGGAACCGATGCAACAGTTAGACTATCAAGGGACTCTTGGACAGCATTGCAGTAATACCTTCTTCTCTTTTTCCAATTCCTTTGCGAGAACATCCTTCTCTTTGGACACTTCATCAAGTGACTTTTGTAACGCCTTTAGCTTCTGCTGTGCGTCTTTCTTGAACTCGCTTAACTCTTGTAAGGTTGTCTGAATGATACAAGTAATATTAATAACTTGTGTGATGGTAAGAAGATGAACCGGGCCGTACGAAGAGGGCAGTAGATTCGGCACTAAGAGGAGAAGGCGCCTGAGATGCGGGGCGGGAGGCTGTGGAAGGGGTCGGGGTCGGGGCAGGGGTGGATGGCGAAGGGGACGATGGAGCAGGGATGGAAGGCGCAGGCACCTGAGCCGTTGGTGCGGGCTTCTCCTGTGGCGGACTCGATACGACGAGCGCGGGAGCTGTTTCAACGCGCTCTGTCTTTTCCTCTACCGGCTTCTTTACTGCAGCAGGTTCTTTGTTCTCTCTTGTGCTCTCTGGTGCACTTGGGGCAGGCGCTACCGCGCTAGGCGTAGGCGCAGTAGGGCTGGAAGTAGTAGTGGATGTGACGGTAGTGGCTGTTGGAGTACCCGCGGCCGGAGCTACGATTGGCGATGCAGGTGTGGATGAAACCGGTGACGGTGTGGTTGTAGTCGTGGGAGTAGTGGAAGTGGATTCCCCTCGTGGCGACGATGGCGCTGATGAAGAAGGTGATGGGGCCTTGGACGAGGTGGGACTCTTGATGGGCAAAGTTCCAGCAGGTTTGGCCACTTTCTTCAGCAGTACCTGCATGACCAGCATGAGAAGCAGAGAATTGGTCCATCATCATCATCATCATCATCATCATCAATCATGCAGAGTGCGTGATCAGAGACTTGATGTATCTGCCTACATGCATACACACGCACGACGAGCCCTAGCACGCAAGCGAACACAGGACAAACCGTTCCACAAGGTGACAGCGGGAGGCGATGCGTTACCACTTTGTCTTTGGTGACGAAGAGGCCGTGGTTCGTGTTACACTTGAAGTACCGCACTCCCTTCACAGCGCCATCGTGGTTGCCATCTGTGGTTGTAGGAGTGGTTCCAGATGAGTGCAAAAAATCAAAGTGTATTTTGCTAAAAGGTTGATTTCTATTTTTTAAAAAATAAAATAGAAAGGTAGGGTAAAAATACGCACTTGGGGCATCGAGTTCGATTCCGACCCAGTTGTCCTTTGATGAGAATTTGACAGGACCCATGAATCGGACAGTGCCGCGTCCCTTCTCGGCGATTTCCACTCGCGAGCCCACCTGAAGCGTTTGCTTCACGGCGCTCGTGGAGATAGCCATCTTCTCTTTCTTTTCTATCGCACCCCGGGGCGGCACCGTGGCCCACACAAACACGGAGAGAGGGACCTGGCTATTGTGTGTTCCTTGTCTCACGAAAACTCCTAAGAAATTTATTTTCTTTTTATTTTCCTTGTTCATTCACACTTTCTTTGCACTTTGTTATTTTTTGATTATTTTGATTTGTACCGCAGATGGCTGCGAACTTCTGGAGTTCCTCGCACGAGTGCGTGATAATTATTTTTATTATTTACTAAAAAAAGGCTCAATTGCTCATGACTCTCAAAAATCTCGGAAATGATTCAGTTCGTGGCTGACCGGGAAGGATAAGTTAGCGAGCTGCAACCCCAATGATCGAGGGTATTTGTCGCATGATGAAATAATAAAGGCCAAGATTTACTTTTGCGACGGTACGGGGACCTCATGACCCACACATGGCCTCTGCAGGACTTGCCTAACATGTGGGGTGCAGTCATTCAGCACATGGGGAAGAAGCTGCACCTGCGGCAGCGTGTGGTGGCCACGGCGAGCATCTATTTCCGACGACTCTACCTCACGTACAGATGTCTCCTCCCTACTTTGCGTTCCGTTCATCTGCTCTCAGCAAGAAGCGGGAGGATGATGCCGAGGACAGGAGAGCTGATGAAGAATCCGTGTTTGATGACACTAATAGGAATAGCTTTGTCGAATACGATCCGCGATTGTTTGCGCCCGGGTGCCTGTACTTAGCCTCCAAGATCGAGGAGTGCATGACCCACGCAAAGCAGTTCGCCTCACAAGCCAACGAGATCAGTACATTGACCTCACTCCTGAAGCATCGTTTACTCTTTGTAGGAGCTTCCAGGCTGATCCTGCTGTATCCAACAGTGAAAAACAACTGGCCCTACACAATGAACGACATTCTTGAAAGTGAGTACTTCATCATGGAAGAGATGGACTTTAAGATGGTAATCAACGGCCTGCTTTTAGCTTGGTGGAAGCTTCCCCTGACCCTATATACGTCCGATAGATTGTGTACCACCCATACCGCTCACTTACGCAATACGTGGAGGACGCGAGGATGAACGCTACTTTTCTCGAGAATACATGGTGTGTATGCTCATATGATATCTGATACCTGCATCACTTCGCTCAAGTACATCATAGGTATATCGTGAACGACTCCTATCGGACAGACGTAATGCTGATGCAGCCACCTCACATTGTGGCTATCGCTGCGATGGTGCTTACTGCTCACAAGGAGGGCATCAATTTGCGACCATGGCTCGCTACCCTCAATGTGGACACGCGAGAGGTACCTTCCCCATCCCCCTACTTCTGCAGAGCCAGTTAGTCGTGCTTACAAGCACACGCACTAGATCTGGTCAGTTGTGGAGATGCTGTTAGATTTGTACATAGTATGGAACAAGATGAGTGACGAGGAGATAGGGTCCATCCTCACCAAGATAGGCCGCAAATGGGAGGAAAAGCGCAATCCACCCCCGCCATCGCCTCACGGACCCAAACCTGCCCTACAGAACATCACAACCTCCTAGGTTTTGCCAAGTTCGCTTGTATTTGTCTGTACATGTAAATGGCACACCACGTAATCATGAATGTTTTAGGACTTTGATCGTATTCTGCTTTGCCGGTCGCAGCATGAGATCGCAAGCTCCCAGGCGAAACTGAGTTCACCACATCATCAGCGAAGTAGTCAGAATAGAATACAGACTTATCTAGCTGTGCCAACGTACCCTGCCTGTTGGGCTCTGATGGATATCAAGTCCGTGTGGGAGAATGAGCGTCCATCCGCTGGAAAACACCACTTCACGTTCTCCAGAATTGTCAAATGTCGCCTGAAACGACACCCCGTGCTCCTGTACGGGGAATCAGCGAAGAGCCAAGAAGAATAAGGGATAAGGCACTCATACACGGAGACTATCAGCTAACTCGTTAAGTGCCGACTGAAGAGTGGAGAGCTGCATATCGTTCTCGAAGGCCGTCACAACATTGATCTTGGTGCATGGGAGGGGAACCTTCCGATTGATTCGCACCACAAGTTCACAGAATCGGATCAAGTTGTACATCTGAGCCAGTTTATAAAGCTAAGTTGAGAGGTCAAAGTCGATCTAAGTGGAAGCACACCAACCTGATGCGTGTGGACAAGGTTTGGGTCCTTGACCCATATCTCCTGGCTTCCAGCGATATATGCTGCAAAGATTGACTCAAAGTTTTTACCCAATTGACCCTCCTCGATGTTTATGACACCCGCTTCCTGTCCCCTGTGGACGATTCTCTGTTAGGGATGAACGTAATCAGACAATTGATCCCAAATGCATACGAGGAACTTGACGATGGCTGTGAGGAGAAGGGCAGGTAGGGCGAAGAGGGCGTTGTTGGTGCAGCATGTGGCGACGCGAAAGGCGATGTGTCCATAGGAGGCAGCACATGCGTTGACGCTGGACTTCCGATTTGTGGCGTTGGGCTGGACACTAGTGGTTCGAATGATAAGCCTGGTTGCGGACACAACACACTGAAAAGATTGTACCAAGTGGAGGATTTATAACTCCCCCTCTAGCAGGCAGGTCAGCCGGTGGAGAAGGGAGCGTGAAGAGGATGCTGGTGTCGGTTGTTTGGGCTCCAGTTCTGACCGCTCCTCCTCCATTGCCTCCACCACCTGCCGGCCTGCACGTGGCTTGCTTGAGCATCACATTTGCCTAACTAGCACCAAAGAGAAGCAATACGCACTTGTGTCCAAGAAGCGCTTTGAGCTCTTCAGCACGTTGCATGTACACTTCCACCTTGCCCTTCAGTGTGTTGACGATGCGTGGGTTACGCTCCACTGCGCACATATTCTTTATAGTTTATTTCATATCTATATTGTTTGTCATGAATAAAAATAATCATATTTATTTCTATTATTTACTCCATAATATGTTGGCTGGGGCAGGTACTCTTGAGGACTGAGAGAAAGGCTTCTAGCGCCAGAGAGTAGAGGCGTAGGGCCTCTGCTGGATTGTTTTCAGCATCGTACTTGGCAGCAGCCTGCACCAACCCCAGGCCCTTCTGTAGCAGACCCGAACAATCCGCCATCTTCAGCACCAGCCGTCAGGACAGCTGATCTCTTTCCTTTGTCTTCTATCCGAAAAGCAGAACGAAAAAGAAAGAGCATTGTTCAAAAAATGACAAGAATGCATGTTGATTGTGATGTGTACAGAGCTGTTTAGTAATCCAAGCCAAGGAGGGAAGCTCCCTCGTTCTCATCATCAGCAGCGGCCGCTGTAGTCGGAGAAGATGGTGGTTCGATTTTTACCTTCTTCTGCGTCTGTGGTGCAGCTGCTTCGGCCTTGGGCTTAGCGACCACCGTGACGATCGGGAATGGTGTCTTGCGCTTCTTTTGCTGCTGTGGCTCGGGCTGGCTGATAACTGCTGGCTTCTTCTCTTCGCGTATCACATCAGGTGCAAGAGGTGCCACGAGAGTCGAAGGTTTGCTGAAGGGATCTTCCTCATCCTCGTCATCTTCAAGTCGCTTCACCACACTACCGTCGCTCTCCTTGCTGATACGGTTGCCGCCACGGAAGACAGCTTCGACGAGTCGCTCGTCCTCCTCTTCGGCTCGCTTCTGTGCAAGCTCGTATTCGGTCATGCGAGACTCGATGACCTTGTCGAGGTCCAATCGGGCATTGCGCGTATTGAGACTCTTGATGTCGGCGAGAGCATCGAGAATGTCGAGTTCCACCTTGGAGTCCATCGTACGGTTCTCCAGCTGCTTCATCACGTCACCCTCTTCCTCTTGCTGGCGCTGCTTCAGCTGCTCCTCGACCTGATCCTCCTTATTGCGCCAGGGCTCAAAGTTACGCGACACGTTTTGCTCAGCCACGTAGTCGGCCTTCTCTGGGTCGGTCTTGATGGTGAACTCGCCCTTGCATCGAGTGCACTTCATGTAGAATCGAAAGATCTTGATGCCGAGGTACTCCTCCCCCGCCACGGTCTCCTTCTTGGCATTGAACTTCTTCCCGCGGTAGAGGTACTCCCCGCATGTGAGGCACCTCACGCTCATGGGCAACATCATGCGCACCGTCTGCTGGTCATTCTTCGGTTTCCGCGCCCTAGGAATTAAGGACGGATCGAAGTCAGGCGGATAGTACTTGTTCAACACCTTACGTTCTCCCATCTCTGAAAATTAAAATGCTTTGTGAGCTGTCCTCAGAGATCCAGAAAAAATAAATGAATAAATCTTTAAAAATCAGTTTTTTGTGCGTCCAGGAAAAAGTCGCGAAAACGTATCTGTCACGTTTTTCTTTCTAGTTTTCCGAATCATTTCCTTTAATATTATTGAGAAATTCATAATTAAAATTGGCAACCGTTCAAGCTGAGGCTTGGAGCGGAGGCAGCAGAGGCCAAAATGCAGGAGGATCTGCACAAGCTCTATGGCCTATTGGCATCTATGCACGAGGAGCAGCTCCAGCTCAGCCAGATCATCGATGCGGTGGGAGCAGCGAATGGGACCGGAGAACTGCGCGCGCCGGCGATGAAAGGGGTGGAGGAGCAAACCGGATCAGACCTACCCTCACAATTGAAATCCCTTCTTGACCAGCTGCAGGGTCTGGAGGCCGAGGGCAACAAGTTGGGCCTTGACCTCTCGCAGGTCGACCGATTCCTCTCGACGCCGCTACACGAGAATGTGGCCGGCGACGGCTCCGCAAGATTGGCGTTGAGCGATGCTGCACAAATCGAGCAGCTCGAGGCCGAGGTACGCAGGATGGCTCTCACGCAGCAGGAGACGGACGCCCACCTCGCCGAGCTCGGCGAGGTGCTCTCGGCGTGCCTCAATGGACTGCAACAGCGGCCGCCGTCTGCTCCCAGTCTTGCCCGTACGCTTTATTTATTCTTTTTTATTTTAAATATTTATTCTATTTTTATTAATAAATAGAATTATTGTAGTATCGACTTGATTTGCTAACACGAGAGGACAGGGGAGGAGCAGCTTCTGGCCGAGCTGGCGGCTGCGCAGAAGGCGTTGGAGGATGAGCAAAGCTGCAAGGCCAACGCAGCATTGGCGACCGAAGCGCGACTTGCGGCGGAGCTTGATGAGGCACAAAAGGCTCTACAGGAGGAACGCAGCCGTAGGCGCGAGCTTGACGATGCGCTGGCCTCGCTCCGATCCGAATTTGAGGAAGGCATGTTCAATTACTGCAAGAGAATGCCGGGCAGATGGCCTGAACTGATCCTTCCTCACCCACAGGTGCTCGTAAGCAGAGCGCGCTTGAACAGGCACTAAAGAAGGCAATGGCCGAAAGTGCGGAGGAATTAGAGCGCGCAAGCGGGCAGCAAACGCAGCTACAAGCAGAATTGGGTCAGGCCAAGGTTGCGCTCGAGAATGTGCGCACCCTTCTTGGTACGAATGACGCGTTGCTAATGAGGCCGATTTAGGAACGGAACCGCGCAACCAAGACAAAGAAGCGACAAGAACAAGAGAATAAGAAGAACATGAAGATGTTTCAGGAACTCAAAGCGGAGATGAAAGAGCAATGTGCGCAGGTCGCTAAGCTTGAGAATCAGATTGAGGAGTTGAATAAGGAGCGTAATGACGAGCGTAATCGGGCTCGCGTATCGCAGGAAGAAATGCGACGCGCTCACGAACAAAGGGAAAAGGAATTGCAGGAATCACTGCAACGGACTGAAGACAACGTCTTGGTCCTAAAGCAAGAGGCTGAGCGGGCAACTTCTCGATGTGAAGAGGCCTTCAAGAGGGTTAAGGAACTTGAAGAAGAGCTAGAACGTCAACGAAGCCGGCTACCTGGAAAGGAGGAATACGAGTTGACGAAAAACGAGGACGATTTTGAAAAGCGGTATCGTGCCACCGAGGTGGAGTTGGAACGGACTCAGAAGGATTTGCAAAAAGAGCAGGAAGAGCACACTTCACATATGAATGAGCTAGCACGAGCAAATGAAGAGTTAGAACGTGCGAAAGTAGGCCTGAAGGCCAGTCAGGAAGCTGCTAATTTGGCCAACGAACGTGCTGCTGCGCTCGAAAGTTCGCTGCAGAAAGCTTCTTCGGAATGGACTCAAAGACTCAATGAGCATGAGAAGCGACGAGAAGAGGAAACCCTATCATCTGCCCAGCTTAGCGCACAGCTGCAAGCTCTCGAAGAACGGGTACCCCAACTCGAAGATGCTGCTTTCCAGCGAGGACGAGAAGAAGGTAGATGGATTCATCTTAAAATTTGTTAATGTGGGCAAAGTGTTCTTATTTCTGCGCTTATCTCAGGTGCTGCAACACTGCACCAACTACAAGCAGAGCACGCACTTGTTCTTCAGCGATCAAAGGAGCTAGAGTCAGAGTATTACGCACGCAGATCCGAAATGGAAACTCTGCAACAGGAACTCGCGCAACTTCGCGAGAAGTTGACAAAGCAGATTAACAATTCTGCTCATGCTCCACACATAGATGAACCGGCAAGGAGGAAGTTAGACCTCGAGGCCTATGTGGATCATCGAGACAAGCATGCAACTCCATTGTCGCCTCGAGGGCAGCCAGATAGAGAGGTCCATTCTAGACAGCCGAGTGAATCTAGCAAGGAGCAGGATATGACCGATTTACTACAGAGCGACGATCTCGTGAATACATCTCCACGCAGTTGGCCCGCAGGAGCCAGAGATCCTATGGAGCACCTGAGCGAAGAGCTGGTACAAACTTCAGAGCGCTCCTGGATTCCTTATGCACAGTTAAATACTAAGTCACTCTGTTATTGTAGATGCTCAAAATCTTCTTACAGCTTCCCGTACGCGATCTCCTAACGCTTTGTCAAGTAAGCCAAAAGTATCGACGGTAGGGCCTGATCTCATCACGTTTTGCCGTTAGCGTCTCCTGTACTCTAACACTCGCATTCCCCCCCCCCGCGCCGAACTTAATAGGATTGCAAGCGATTCCTTCTTATGGAAACCAAAGTGCTTGGCAATCTGGAACTTCGCTGAGACTGACAATTATTCGGGCACAGGCATGTATAGAGCTGAGGATCTCACTTATTCATCTCGCTTATCATTGTCCATTTGGCGGCAGACTGGAGGGAAGTCTACATACATCGGATGTCGCGCTACAAGCAAGTCACATGCGTTGTTGTGGGTGAAGCAGCTTCCGGCAAGAAGACCCTCATCACTGCTTTTGAAGGTAAAGCACCATAAGAGAAACGTTTGGCAAAATTTCTGATATCTGATTGCCAACAGGAATGGCCACCCAGAGAGGGTGGAACCGAGGGCAAGAGAAGGACCGTTGCACTATCTGCGTAGAGAGCTTGTTCGGCGTTCCCACAATGTTCAATCTCACGGTATTGAGCTCTGATCGTACGTTCTAGCTTCCCTGGCCCTGTCGCGATTGAAGGCTCATTTCTGGAATTCAACTTACAGCATACAATCCGGAAACCAACCTCACGCATCAGCTGAGCAATTACCTAGAAAGTGGCAAACAGGTGGATGTTTTCATTGTGTGCATTCCAGCGAACAGCAGAGACAGTATCCGGTAAGTCCTACACTTTATGTAATCGGTGAGGAGTAGACCATCCCAATTCGTACTGGACATAGGTTTGAACCAGTGGAGAAACACATTTTGCCAGTGCTCAACGCGTTGTGTCCGAACGTGCCACGAATCTTGGTTGGTACGGAGACTGATAAGCGAAGCGACACGCGCCCTGCGCTGGCCGTTCCATACGAGTTCTCGCACTTTGAGGAGAAGCTGCACTTCCATACCACCGTTTTCACATCAGCCATGACTAATCGGTACCCTGACCGCTTTGAGTTCGCGTCAACTCCTTTGTCAATGCTTACTTAGCCTTGACCAAATAGAGGCCTGGTGGATCTCTTTGATGCGGCGCAGAGCCTTGTGCTCACGCCCAAGTTCCCAGCTCTAATTGAAAGGGAGCGTAAGCTCGTCACGACCCCGCGTGGCACGGGTCCGCTCTCCAGCCAGAAGTTAGCAGCAAGGAAACCACCACGCAACATCGCTCTTGCTTCGAGAGCATCAACGCAGCTGGTGTCGGGCTTCGATGGCTCTACTTCTTCCTCCGCGTTTACCCCCACTCCGCTCCAGACGTCGCCCTCCTCTCCACGACGGCGGCCGTCTACACCGGGACACAATCTGTCACCATTAGTCACCCCGGCTACCCCACGGACGCCAACACCATATCCTTCGCCGGCGACTCCATCGTCTCCCGACGGTGTCCACGCGGCCATGCCGGCAGTGTCGCCCTACCTTTACAATCAGAATATGTCACAGTCAACTCCATTGCCCGGCGATCGACGCCCATCCCTTGCATCGGCATCTACGACTCCAGCTGCACGCGCATCGCGTCGTCTCAGCTCTACCATTTCGGACCGCAGACAGGCTGTCACCACTGAGCGAGAGAAGAAGTGCCTCCTGCAGTAATCTGAGAGTTTACTACAATGATTGTATGTACAGAGAATCGAAACAGGCAGACTGGATGGACATCCATCTCCCTTCGTATGCAGCGCCAACACTTAGGACGATGATGCAGGAGGCGCGGGCGGAGGCGGGAGGGAGTGCGGTGGCGGGAGAACTCCAGCGGCATGCACCTGCCGGCCCCTGGCATCTGTGAGAGGCTCGGACGCGGTGAGAGATGCTGGCTCTTCTTCTTCCTCCTCCTCCTCCTCCTCGCAGCTGAACTGGTCATCCCAGAGCGGTTTGTCTTCTGTCGGAGGCGGTGGCGCTGACGCTTCCAGGGACACACGGGCACGAGGGTCTGGGCACGCGGCAAGGTGGTCTGAGATGAATTCGTCTGTGGTACGTCGGAAGGACTGAAAGTGCGGCGCGCTGATCTCAATGCTCTCCTCCTTGTCCCTCTTCGCTTTCGCCTTCGTTTTCGCTTCGTTCTTGCTCTGATGGCGCTTCGTGCCTTCACGCTCCTTCAGGCGGGTGATCTCGGCCTCTACCTTTTTCTCACGCTGCCTGCGTTCCTCGTCATCGTCCATTTTGGGCTCTGGGTTCAGCCACTTGGGAGTGAAGCACCCAACGTGAACACAGCCACAAGTGAAGATCGACTGACCGACGGTGTCCTTCTCGGGGTGATGCTGGTCATCCTCAACAGGCGATGATCTGGAAGCGAAGCAATTGCTGAGTGCACACGATACGAAGAAAGGCCGCTTCGTGGTCTTGAGAGCAGCAGGCTTGTTTCGTTCCCATTCGCTGCTTCCTCGCTGGTCGGCTTCGTGCTCCTCATAGGCATCGCTGTTGCCAAAACAAGAGGCTATGCCAAACGAGAAGAAGCAGAGATCGCCCGTGGAGGAAGCGGCCTGATCCAGTCTGCCCTCGATTCCTTGTGTGTTGCCCATTCTATCAACTGTGGCGAATGTCCGTAGCAACAGTTGCGTTGGGGGCTGTGATTTCGTCTGGTAGAGTGAGGAAGAAGATATCGGCCTTGCCGCGGGCTCCCTCCTTTTCCTTGCACAAGCACTCGCGTTGCCTGAAGGGAGTGACGGAGTAAGAGTTGCCCGCTCCTGATCTGGTCTGACAGGTTGTATTCCTCTTCGTACGGAGGTTAGGGGTTTCCTAAAATCGAAACAGTTTGGTAAATGTAAACGCTTTTTAGAATGCAGTCGCAAAAACCCACAACACAAAGTATCAGCTGCGCAGCCACTCAGCTACGCTGAGGGCCCACTTCTCCTTAACATCAGGCGTCTTAGTCTTGTCACCAAGATAGACCTCGAAGAAAGCTTGGCTAAGAACAGGCGACGACACCACTCCCACCTCCTGTCCATCTACCGACACTGCACGTGATGGTGAGCGGAGTGAATAGAGAATGTACAAGGTAGATCAGCAAGATGATGTGTACCAACGAGCTCGCCGTTTTTCTTCCAAACAAAATCGATGAGCATGCCCTTCTTGAGTTGGTTGGGAAAGAAGTTGCCAAATTGTTTCAGCGCATCCTCCTTGTTCTCTTTCATACGAGCCGCAACGGCCGCCACTAGACCGTTACGCAAGTGAGAACCCGACGTGTCGCTCGTCGGGATCAACCTGATCATCTTCGTAAAGGTTCCATCCCTGAGAGCGTCATAAAAGGCTTGGTTCTTTTTCAACTCTTCTGGTGGCATGTCCTGTGCATCACACTTTGTCAGATAACCAAAATGCTCCGCCGCCACGACTAGTACACACCTTGAAGCTGGCTAGAGTATGCCTCACGTCCTTCGGATCAACGTAGAGACCGATAGCATATGTGGTGAAAATGACGTACATCTTCCTAACGCCCACAGCCAACACTTGGCCTGGTACATGCAACCACAGAGGGGATGTTCAGCATTAGAAATGCTTGCCAAACGTAAAGACTAGCATGATCAGCACCCTCAGTCGAGGCATCAAGACGCATTCTCTTGGGGAAGAGGAAACCAGAACGTTCTTCACGGATGGCGTCACTCTCGGCATCCTCTGCAGCACGCACCGTCTGCAATGTGGCCGTTGCAGCAGCGAGTGCCACACCGCAGGTCAATCCCACTCCCCAGGCCCACGATCCGTTTGTGGGACGGATCGAAGAGTGCGCCTGCAGAGTTGAGGTTGTGAGGGTTGAGATAGAACCGAGAAAGCAATTGCATGGGACGGAAGGCGCACGAGCCGTCGGGAGAAACACCGACCACTGCTGCCAGCCGTAATGCAGCCAGCCGCAACGCTCCTTGTTCCCTGGCGGAGCGTATTGGCTGTCGATGCGCTGCTTATCCGCATCACCGCTGCGGTGCGAGTACCAAGAGCCGTCGAAGCACGTCGCATTCTCGTCGTAGTCTTGGCCGCCGGAGAGATGAAGACCTCACTTCGGGCAGGCTGAGGAGAAACTATCTAATTCTTTTTGTTTTCTTTTTGTTTGTTCCTGAAAGAAAACAAGGAAAGAAAAAGAAACGCAAATTCCTGGAATAGCTTCCTTCATTTTTCTTGCCGTTTTCTTACTTTTCTCGAGGCGTAACGGAAACACACGCAAAACCAAGCACCCACGACGCCACCTTACGTTTTCTTCTCATCATCTTCACTTTGTGCTCTGTCCCCTTTTTAATTCACCTACACTCCAGAGGGGAGTCTTTTGCGCTTTTCGTGTACTCGAGGAGGACAGAAACAAACATCTGCATCCCACATCACATTCCCAACATTTTGCATCTTCCGTAACGTTACAGCAAGAAGGGAAAGAACAACATCAACAAGAAGATGCACAGCAACAGTAGTGGCAGCAACACGCGCAGCGTACTTAGCTCGTGGTTTACCGCCGAAGAGCGAGGCCCCAGCGCCAATGATGACCACACGCAGGCGCCTGCCTACGTTTACGCACCCGTCCACCCAGCACAGGCCAAGCGCCTGGAGAAGCGAGGAGGACCAGCCACCCGAGGCGGCCGAGGAGGCGGCGCTCATCCCCGCGTGCCTCATTCTCGCGGAGAAGGACCGTCGTCATCCTCGCCTGCGCGGCCGATCTACGGGGACAACCACGAGAACAGCCACACCCCTCAGCGACCGGCACCGCGACTGCGGCGATCTAGAGACGACGATCTCGAACCACCTCACGTGCAGGACCACCCGTACCCACAATCTGCCCAAGGTTTGCCCTGCTCGCCCATTCCTATTTTTTTCGATTCGCATCGTGCTCGCTTTCTGCCATGTCACTGCGCACATGTAGCTCGTGATCAGTGGTTGATGATGGGAGTGTGTGGAAACTCTGAGATCTTACCGAGGTTGGGGGGCGTTCCAGGAGGACGGAGCTACAACAAGGAGGGGTTCGACTACCGGGCGTTTGCGCCGATGGGCGCGGGCGAGTCGTGGCGGGCAACGCGGTCGCTGCCTTCGTCGGCGTCACCGACGCCAAAGAAGCCACAGCGAGCACGAAGATCGCGCTTCAAGGAGTACCTCTCCGCGGAGGAAATCGAGAAGGGTCTCAAGGACGGGACTCTGCTGGAGGGAGTGCTGCGCGTGAATTACAAGCGCATGCGCCTGGCCTACGTCTCCGTCGAGGGCTTCGACAAGGATGTGCTCATCGACGGTGTATTCGCTCGAAACCGAGCTTTCGAGGGCGATACCGTCATCATCAAGCTCAATGATCCGAGTGAGTGGGAAGTGGTGAAAGACGATAAGGATGAGGATGATGAAGACGAGGAAGATGACGCTATCGGCCGTCCCGAGGACGAAGATGAAGTCGAAGCGGAGCTTGCCCAAGTCGAAAGCCTACCGCTGGAGGACTCATTGGTCGATGCCATGAGCGACACGTCTGATGACGAAGTCGCAATCGAGAACGGCGATGTCGACTCATCTGTTCTGAATAACGTCGATGCCAAGGACAGCGGACAAGTGGACGTAGAGGTCACATCCACGGATCAAGCCGCGACTGCTACAGTGGTGGAAAGGGAAGACGCTGAAGAGGTGGCGGACAAGGCGCCAGGCTCAGTTCTTGCTTCGATTCCCGAGTCCGGCTCACCAACCCGGGGATGGTGGCAACCCGGTCCGAGTGCCGTAGGCGCATCTGTCCCTCCGTCTGCTGAGGTGGAGATTCCTGTATCCAACAAGGAGGAGGAAGCCGAACCCACAACACCCGTCAAGAAGGGCAAAAGGTGCTGGAAGTGCAAGGAGACGGGCCATATAGCTCGCGAATGTACCAACCCGCGCAAGGAAGGCACCACCCCGAAGAAAGACAAGAAGCCGCAAGAGGTGAAGGAAAAGCCTGTCAAGCTGCCGGTTGAGGTTAAAGAAGGCGGCGAGGTGAAGCTGCGTCGGACAGCCAAGGTGGTAGCTATTACCAAGGCCAATCATGTCGAGGAAATGGTGGGCTACCTCAAGCCGTGCGGACTGGCGGAGGAGGAACTCGGCAAGGGCAACTTCATGGCCTTCTTCGTTCCGCTGGAGAAGCGCATGCCTCGCATTCTCGTCCCAGTCAAGCGGCTGTCTGCTTCGCTCGTTAGCCACCCCAGCGAGTTGACGACCAATCTGTTCGTATGCAAGCTAAGCGGCTGGCCTGCCATGAGCGCCCATCCGAAGGGAGAGCTAATCAAAAACATGGGCTGTTCCGGTGATATGGAAGTCGAACTACGCGTGCTGCTCGAGGAGAACGGAATCGATTGGGAGGATAGCTTCGCGCCCGAAGTTCTGGCTTGCCTGCCTCAGGTGCCGGCACCGCCCGCACGTTGGGAGATACCGCCCGAGGAGTTGGCCAAGCGAAGGGACCTCAGGAAGGAGCGTATCTTCACCATCGATCCGGCCACAGCCAAGGACATGGACGATGCCGTGTCGTGCAAGCCCCTCCCCGACGGAACTTACCTCGTAGGAGTGCACATCGCCGATGTGACCTACTTCGTGAAACCCGGCACGCCGCTGGACGAAGAAGGCAAGAAACGCGCTACCACGGTTTACATGGTCCATCGCTCAATCCCGATGCTGCCGCGGCTTCTCTCCGACAATATGTGCTCGCTTGTGCCTGGCGAAGACCGACTATCGTTTTCAGTGATGTGGCGCATGGACAAGGAAGGCAATGTGCTCGATAAGCCCTGGTTCGGTCGCTCCATCATTCGATCATGCGTGAAGATGTCGTATGAGGCCGCTCAAGAGATGATAGACGACTGCTTTACCGAGCCGCCCGCAGCCGACCAAGCGCAGCCGGCTACCAAGCGAGGGCCCATTTTCATCAAAGACCTCTCTGCTCCGGAACACAGGGCGGAAGACATCATCGCGGACGTGAAGGTCCTCAACGAGATGGCCGTAGCGCTTCGCAAGAGGCGCTTCGATGAAGGCTCGCTCACTCTCGAAGATGCTAAAATGTACTTCTGCCTGGACGACGACAAAATGCCAATTGACGTCGGCACCTACGTCCGTACGGCCAGCCATTTCCTCATCGAAGAGTTCATGCTGCTGGCCAACAAGAGTGTCGCCAAGCGTATCTACGAGGCCTATCCCGACCGCGCGCTTCTGCGTCGTCATCCGCCGCCCAACGACAATAAGCTGGCCGATTTCATCTCCATGTGCAAGAGCAACTCGATTGATTTCGATACGTCGGGTTCGAAGGGGTTCCAGCGCTCGCTGGATGCTCTAGGCCGATTGCCTAATCCTGACATCGCCGTGGTCGTCACGCGCCTCGCTATGAAGCCCATGTGCGTGGCCAAGTACACGTGTACCGACGCTGGGGCCGAGGAGCATGCCTACAGGCATTACGCTCTCGCCTTCGATCATTACACGCACTTTACCTCGCCCATACGTCGCTATGCCGACGTTGTCGTGCACCGTCTTCTCGATGCTGCCCTTCAAGAGCTTCCTGCGCCGTTGGAGAAGGAGGATGTCATTTGGATCGCCGACAACTGCAACATGCGCAAGAGCAAGGCGGACAAGGCGCAGGACAAGTGCGATCTGGTGTTCCTCTGCACTTTGCTCAAGAACCATCCGCCCAAGGATCTCGATGCCACGGTAGTCACTGTGAACAGCCGCAGTTTCGAAGTCTACATCCCGCTCTACGGCGTTGAAAAGCTGGCCCATGCTGAGGATCTGCACTTGGCCAAGTTCGACCATGACAAGAAGAGACAGACCCTCTATCTGCACTGGAAGCGTGCTAGCTCTGAGGCCGATAGCGCCGACGCCAAGAAGACGATAGTTCAGGAAATTCAACCCTTCACACGGTTGAAGGTGCGCCTCTACCCTGATCTTCAGCGCCGGCCTATCGATGTCAGGCTAGCCATCGTGCC
>CDEZ01020721.1:0-13368 GCA_000826365.1 Acanthamoeba royreba
CACACCACAGCAGGCAAAGACAAGGGACAGAAGCATGACCATCGAGGCCTACAACTTCTTCTTCGGAGGACGTGCCAGGCGAGCAGTGGAGCAGTCAGAACAGTCCAGACTGTCTCAGAGAGCGCAGACCAGCGCTCCGCGTCCCACTGCGATACAAGCGGCCAAGGAAGACGAAGGGAAGGAACCACACACTCACGAGAGCGATGATGCAGAAACCGGCAGTTCCTCGGGCCATGATGGCGCGAAGGAGTCTGCTGTGCTAGAGGGCACAACAGAGACCGTCGAAGGCAGTCAGAGCGACAGGAAAAAGCTTCTGATCATCACAGTTGGCAGCCGTGGTGATGTGCAACCCCATGTGGCTTTGGGTACGCTATCCTGCTGTAGCTGTGACGTCGGCCTGAACTTATCATCCGTCTTCTACAACAGCGTCGGCCATGGTCGCCGCCGGCTGGGACGTGGCCATCGCCACGCACGAATCGTTCCAGTCTTTCGTCCAGGTGCATTCGATCGCACACGATCTCTCCTCACCTAACGTGGCTGTCGCTTACTTGGATCTTCTGGTGACAGGACAACACCCTCGATGTGCAGTTCATTCCACTGTATGGTGATCCGGCTGCCGTGTTCAACTCACCGCAGTTCGTGCACGCGTTCTATGAAGGAGGTACGCCTCTGGAGCAGCATTTTGAATCCATACCAAGAATGAACTCAACTACTTTGTACAGGACTGATCGATCAGGCTCGCGTGATAACAGAGGACACGAGGAGCTGGATGAAGTCCAACCTTTATCGCATATGGGGCGCAGCCAAACAGCTTCGCCCAGACCTGATCCTCACTGGCATGGTAACGCTTTCCGAGGTACTTGCTGTGGGTCAGAAGTTGCGGACACCTGTGGTGGTCTCCTGCACGGAGCCCTTCTATCCCACGAATCAATGGCCTCCGGTGTCAGCTATCCCAGACCCGCTCCCTCTGGCCTTCCTCAACTCCTTTGTACACTGGGCGGCCTTCAAGGGTGCGACTTTCATCTCCTTCGCCAGAAAAACGAATCACTCATTTCATGAACTCGTACAGCTGTATGGGCTATTATGGGTCCGGATATCAATCAGTTCCGCGAGTCGCTAGACCTCGCGCCCCAGCAGACCTACTACTTTGACGCCGCACCTTTGCTGTGCATGTACAGTGAAACGGTACGCCGCCAACAGTGCCCACTTGGCTCAAATTGTGCATCTCACGTGCAAAGCTGCCGCTGCTTATGACTTCAGCTTGTGCCGCGCCCTAAGGATTGGCCAATGGACATAGTTGAGATCACGGGGTACTGCGAACTTAAATCACCAGGTTACGAGCCACCAGAGGTGAGCCTCCGCGTCACTGTTCATCTCCGGTTTGCGCGTTTGCTCATGATGCACGCACACTGCAGGAGCTAGAAGCATTCTTGGATGCGGGAGCTGCTCCGGTCTACATGGGCTTCGGGTCTATGCCACTCAGAGATCCTGTTGTACGTCACAGCCTGTCTTCTGGTGAGAACGTCAGGGACAATCGCTGATCGTGTTCCCGATGCAGGAACTCGCTCTTGATTTCTGCACAGTGCTTAAGAGGCTGAACAAACGAGGCGTGCTGCAACTGGGTTCTGAACATCAGGAGAAGCTAGCTGAGGCTCTGTCTCAGCAACAACACGTGTTCCTTCTGAAGGATGTTCCTCATCAGTGGCTCTTCCCGCGCTGCTCCCTGGTATGTGTCATTGCCCTTTCATCCGAGGAATACGGGATCCTTATTCATTCGCCTTCTCGGTGATCATAGGCCATCCATCACGGAGACGCTGTCACGACTGCTGGTGTTCTCCGAGCTGGCATTCCTAGTATCATCTTCCCGCTACTTGCCGATCAATCCTTCTGGGCAAGCCGAGTACGTTGAATCGTTAGCCAGTCATAGTGCTCGTTCTAACAATCTAGCTCAGGTTATCGCGCTGGGCGTTAGCCCGTCGGAGGTGATTCCCCTAAAGGAGCTCACCCGCGTGGGGCTTGAATCACAGATTCTTGTCGCTTCTTCTGAAGGTGAGAATGCGTCTGCTGGCTCTAATGAAGAGTTTATAGGTGATTGATCTTGTGCATGTTGCTGTGTCTTATTCAGCCATCGTGAGACGAGCACAGGAAGTGGCCGATTCTATGCGGGATGAGCCTGACGGCATCAGCACCGCAGTGGCGTGGTTGGAACGCTATGTATCGTCCAGTTTCCATCCGCGCAATTACGGCGCTCGTACGCCAGACACAGGGGACGGCCTATTCGCATGGATGTCCGACGAAACTGTACGCATCCACGGCCCAGTATTGCTGGATTTACTGACCTTCCTGCACTCGAACAGACTACAGTCTGTCTTAGCTGTCGGAATCCATTCACACTCTTCAACCGCCGCCATCACTGCCGCGTATGTGGAGGCATCTTCTGCGCACAGTGCACCACCAAGCAGCGCGATCTTCTCAATTATCCACGATCGCAGTCTCTGCCCGTGTGCCACCAGTGCAATCCCTATATCAGGCCACAGTACGAGTGAAGTGTATCCATGCCCCTTGGGAAAAGAGGCACCACACTGAAGTGCATACTCGGTTCTTGAACAAGCAATTAAGTTTTACATCCGACCAAGCTCAGGTATTATCCATTCATCGTTATGTTTTACAGAAGAGGCATGCGCGTGGTGGGGAGTGCTCTCAGCACTGCTCGGCGCAGGACCTTTTAGCTCCGAGTTAATCATCTGGTCTCGAGATCGATCATCTGTTGCTGCTGCCACTGCTCTTGCCGTCGCTTCTGCGCACGATCGAAGCGGACGATGGCGATTCCCAGCATCACTCCTCCAACCACAATGACGCCGCCACCGCCCACGAACCACGCCCAGTACCTGGGCACCAGTCGAGAAAGACATCATCAGTACTCGGGCATCCCTACATTCAATCAGTGAGCTGCGAAGCAAGTCGTACGGTAGACCGCCCCTCCTGTTATGGCTTCCAGACCCTGCACACGCAGGCGACGAAGGTTCGGCTACGTTGAACGACGCGCTGAGCTGCCCTACCAGTAGCCCGTCGCCGTTATCTTGATTTAACTCCGACTTAGGCGTAACCTTCCTTATCGCAGTAGTCTTCTGCGACGAAGTTGTCTTCTCCCACACTTGGATGCCGATGACGTGGCCCGGCTCTTCGGGCAGCGGACAGTGGGCAATCGTTGGCGAGACGGTCGACGCCGCGGTCGACGACATGTAGATGTCGCTTGAGGATGAACCGTCCCCATTGTGGCGAAGGAAGACAAAGGTGCACCTGTACTCGATGTTGGTCTGATCAAAGTCGGCGCCCACGATGGTGACGTCAGCGCCAGGACACAGTGGTTCCTCGGGGAGGTGGAACCACGACACCACGGCACCCTCGCCCGTCTGCCGTGCCACCTGCACAGTTTGGGTCAGCATGAAGAAGAAGTTCGGAGTTACAGTTAGTTAAGAGAGGGAGGATCTTTGGTAGTCTTTTAGAGATGAGAACATAGAGTGCAGACAACACGTACGCATGTGTTCCCACAGAGGCAGCAGACGATGAGCAAGGCGACCAGAGCCAGCCGTAGAGGATGCTGTGTAGTTCATCCGCTGCTGCGAGGAAGGTGTGGTGACGTGATGGTGGTTTGGCAAGGAGCTCTGTGAGTCCAAATTGCAGTGAATGCCTTCGCAGAACTTCGGTTGTGGTAGACTTAGCAATGGAGGAAGGTTTTCGGGTCTTGGGCCTTTGGGCTCAGCCCGATACGACATGACGATCGGTCATGTACGCTCGGACTGGCCCAAGGGTGCCCCTTGTGGAGAAGCCAAGTAAAGCTTGTTATTTGGCAATCGATCAGCTTTACTACAACACCTGCACAACACAAGAATGAAAGCGGGCAGCAGCTCATTCAAGAAACCGAGGGTCTAATCATCTCCCAAGTCCTTCAGCAACAGGTCTTTCGCTTCGTTCACCTTGGATGCCATGTAGTCACTTCCTCCGTTATCTGTTCCCCCACACAGATGAGAAGGAAGACCGGTGTGCTCCGCTCGCTCATATGGAAACAGAAAACGTAAGGCGTACGTACCAGGATGGTTCGCCAACATGATTCGTCTGTGCGCAAGCTTGATCTTTTCCTTGGACGCTCCTTGTCTGGAGGAGAGCACATAAAAAGAATGAATGTCCAGCACATAACATGTCGATCAGACACAAGGGGGCTCACGGTACCGCACACCCAGGATGAGTGCGGCCTCAGCACGGGTCATTTCGGCCTCGAATCCGCCCGTGTAGTAAGACTTCATGCGCGATGTACCCGTGGGCATCACTGCATTCCCCACATGGGCAAGAGGAAAATCAGCATCATCACGCTCACCTCATCATCAACATTCATCATTCATCATTCACCATCATCACCATCAGCAGCAGCAGCACGAGCAGCATGAAGGTTGCACGAGCTACATCATTCCATCAAATTCACCACAGAGCGAATGAACGCAAGCGCATCACTGTCATCATCGCCATCACCAACATCATCATCACCATCAACATCATCAACGTCAATGATCCGACAATCCTCCGGACATCCGGAAGTCCTCATTCTTGCACAACCAATCCTTCCTGACCCTGCAGAACCCTGCGGCCACCAAACCCAACCACCACAACAACAGCAAACGACCAAAAGAAGACGAAGAAGAGTGCAGACGTACCGCCCTTGGGAAAGGAAAACTTGCCGGTGGCCTTGGCCTGCTTGTATACGTTCACTGCCACGCGACCCCCAATGGCCAACGCAGCCAGCCCTATGCCGGCAACGAGGAAGATGGACTGCATCACATTTTATAAAATTCATAAAATTTAGTTGATAAAACGAATGAATTTGAAAAGATTTGAAACGTAAATAAAATGAGGGAAATATTTTTTGAAAAAAAAAAGACAGATTAGAATTGAAAAAGGTCTCACCATTGTAAATGAAATGCAGACGGAGAAAAATGAGTTGCGTGCGTGATATTTCAAGTATGAAAGTTATTTTGTTCTTGAATTCCAAGAAGCTTGCTGCTCGGTTATTTCCGAGAGCCAGAAAGAGGAAATAAGAATGTAAAGAATTCAAAGGATAAATATCAGAGATTTCGTTTTTCTTTAGTCCCCTGGGCCAATCGGCTCCTTCAACAAGATGACTCCGTTTCTGCTTTCTCTGTGTGACCGCGTCAACACTTGGGCTCTAGCGTTGCGGGCAAACCTCTCTTCCTCGCACTCACTCTGCGATTGATTTTCATCTTCTTCACCTTTTTTCTGTTCATCAACTTCTACACACAAAAACAAGATGGAGAAAGTGATGAAACACTCGCACACCTTCAGCACGCTCGTCCGCAAGTTCCCTTCCACCGGACGACGTCAGCAGCAACACCACCAGAAGCTGCTTGCGGCCCAACATGGAGGTATGCCACGCGCGCCCGCGGCGCTGGCGGCGGTGGCGCCGCGGCCGGCCGCCGGACTGAGTTCGTTCTTCTTTCCGTCGCGGCTGCGGGACGACACTTGGGTCGAACTCAACCACCTCTGCACGGCCCTCCTCAAGGGGGAGAACGCCTCCAGTCCCGAAGCCGAGCTTCTCCGCGAGATCGAAGAGCGTCTCGAACTGCTCGTCCAAGTCGAGGTCAGTTTGTTGGCTTTTACCTTTTATTTTTTATTTTTTATTTTTTTATTTCATTTCGTTGAATTATCGGAACAATTTTACGAAAATAATTTAACTTTCCGACTCTGGGATATTATTGATTATTTCTTTTTTAAAATATCCAATATATCCCTGAAGGAATATTAAATATGAATATGAATATGTAAAAATAATTTTTATTTATTTATTCTGTGGTTTGTTGTTCGCCACAGGTATTCTGGGGCTTTCCGGGAAAGCGCAACTTTGATCACCTTGTGTCGCTGTTCAAGGACCGTTGGTACCAGCGCTTTGCTGCAGCCGTGAACCGCGTCGCGCCGGCCATTCACGATCAGGTCGCGCTCCTCATGCCTTCATCACTGTTCTCATCTCTGTGTGATCGACACATTCTTTTGAACAGAAGAATGTGTTTATGTCCTTACACTGATATATGATGATGATGCATGGTAATGTCATGGTGAATGTACATTCATGTACAGCTGTATCGCCAATCGCGCTTTAAGGCGTTCGATATGGCACACACGGGCGAGGGCCAACACGATACTGGTGGCGTGCTGCAGGAGGAGGAGGGCACGGCGCACTACCGCGGCTATTTTGAGGTGCTGGTGGTGGGCGTTGAGCAAGCCACGCAAGGGCTTGCCCATGTGCTTGGTGAGCTGCGCTCGCCATCGGACAACTTCACCTACAGCGTGTTGGTACATGGACATGCGCCATATGATTCTTTCAGCTTGATCCAAAACTGATCACCATGGTGCTCCAGAACGTGCCGTCGCTTGAGGATGCCATATGTGCCATCTTGTTCAACACGACCATCCAGAGTGTAGTCGTCAGGAGCAACTTCCAGATTCAGTCAAATGGTCATGGCCACTCCTTCCATTCGTCTCCATACCTCAGCAAGTGCGGGTACATATGAATATGCGCCAGAAATCGATTAGGGTGATCAAGGCAGTGTCTCATTGTGTTGGCAGACACCTGGCTGTCGCGACCCATTCTCTGTCGCAACAAGAGGCGCGAACGCTCCTGCTGGCCCAAATCATCAAAGAGATCAGGTCATCATCACCACCGCTCTTGTTGCTCAGACTCCAGTGCTGATGCAGTGCTCTCATCACTCTAGGCCTGAGCTGGACATCTTTTGCTTCAGCGATCTGGCGGTCGAGCGAGTGGCGCTTACGCACAACAACCAGTTCCGACGCGTGTTCTATAATGAATCCAACGACGCCCAGGAGTTGCACCTCTCAATTTTGCAGGGCGTTCAGGATCGCTATGATACACCCTTCTTCAATGCATTAGTGAAGTATAGCAAGAACCCGATGGGTGTATTCCATGCGCTGCCCATCTCGCGTGGTTCATCTCTTACTCACTCGCACTGGATCAAGGACATGTTCCAGTTCTATGGTATTTTACGTCTCGCTAGCACTCATGGAGTTATCATGGAGAACTTATCCATTTCCACCATCTAGGCCGCAATATATTCCTTGCTGAGACTTCAGCAACCTGCGGAGGGCTCGACTCTCTGCTTGAGCCGCACGGCACGATCAAGGCTGCTCAGGAGCTCGCTGCACAGACCTTCGGATCCGACCGTACATTCTGGGTGACCAACGGCACCTCCACCGCAAACAAGATTGTCGTTCAGGGCCTCGTTCGTCCTGGTGATATTGTTCTTGTGGACAGGTACATTCATGTAGCTCATTCAGTCCTATTAGAATCTGGGTTGACGCTGTCATCTAGGAACTGCCACAAATCCCACCATTTGGGTCTGGCCCTTGTTGGCGCATCGGTGGTGTATCTCGAAGCCTATCCTCTTCGTCAGGTACGGGCACTTCGAAGGAAGGTGCTAAACATTCAGACAACATTGCAGCTAACCTGATTGAAAACACAGTATGCCATGTACGGCGCAGTACCTCTGCGCTCAATCAAAGAGACTCTTCTGAAGCATAAGGAAGCAGGCACCCTCAGCAAAGTCAAGATGATCTTGTTCGTCGCTGCCCTGTTTTCACAGTGACTGAAGTCCATAAGATCTAACCGTACATTGCAGGCTTACCAACTGCACATTCGATGGCATCGTGTACAACGTTCAGCGCGTAATGGAGGAGTGTCTCGCGATTAAGCCCGACCTGGTATTCTTGTGGGACGAGGCTTGGTGGGGATTCGCCTACTTCCACTATCTGTTGAGGGTACTCGCTGCGGTTCCCTAGAAAGTGTACCTGGTTGAGAATCACTCACTTTGTTTCCTGCAGTTGCGCACGGCCATGTATGGCGCGCAGCAACTCAAGATGCGATTCCAGTCGGCCGATTACAGAGAGGAGTACCAGAGGTGGCACGAAGAGAATGAAGGCAATCCCGACAAGATGTTTGACCCCTCCAAGCGGTGGTATCCTAATCCGGATGTCGTACGTTCATTCTTCATCAGAAAGAAGCGAACGAATCACAACACTCATCAACACTACTACCTTGGTCTCAGGTCCGAGTCCGAGTTTATGCCACACAGTCAACGCACAAAACTCTCACGGCTCTAAGGCAGGGCTCGATGATCCATGTGCACGATCAGGTACACTCGCATGTTCTAAGCTAGCTGGAACGATACTGACCTTTACTTGTATGCGGGACCACACAGGACTTCAAGCGATCGGTCGAACGACCATTCACGGAGTCATTCTTCACGCACACCTCCACTTCTCCTAACTACCAGATTCTAGCCAGTCTGGACGTAGGACGTAGGCAGATGGCTCTGGAGGGACTTGAGCTCGTTCAGAAGGTACATAAGAGCAGTTGGTTACTGTTTATGTTTCATTTCTCACTATGTCGACCTTACCTTGACTGCAGCACACTGAGAAGGCTCTGATGATGCGCAAGCAGCTTGCTGATAACCCTGACCTCAACCGCTGGTTCCATTTCTTGGTTCGTTTCCCTTACCTTGATGTTTGTGTTCCAGCCGTGATCTTTACCAATTCATACATTGAAAATAGGACGTCGATGAGCTCATACCGGCAGAGTTTAGGAAGGAGTCAGGCCTTGAAAGCTATGTTCATATCACCGACACTGAGGAATCCTGGCTGGCTCTCAGGCACGCTTGGCTCTTCGATGAGTTCGTTCTCGATCCGAACCGCCTTACGCTACACATTGGCAAGGTGCGCTTCGCTGTTTATTTGTGCATCCTCTCTTTGGCCTCATATAACTTATCTTCGTTATTATCCAGACGGGTATTGATGGTGACACCTTCAAAACCAAGTACCTCATGGACATGTTCCAGATTCAGGTCAACAAGACTTCGATCAACTCAGTGTTATTCATGCTCACCATTGGCACCACTCGCAGGTAAGCCGTATTGTGTATCCCTTCGTATGCTTTTGTTTCTCTCAACTCTTGTTGGCTTGAACATCATCTGCGCAGCTCGGTCGCGTATCTGCTTGAGTCGCTGATCAAAATCGGAGAGCTCATTGACAGCTCCCTTAGTGAACTTTCCGCCGCAGAGATGAAGCTGTTGGAGAAGAAGAGGCACGATTTCCCTTCCTCTGATCTCGTCCACCTTTATTGTACTGTACTGATGATCATTCCTATCAGGTGGGAGCTCACGCAGAACTTGCCGCCGCTTCCCAACTTCTCTCACTTCTACGCCAAGTTCCGTAAGAGCATGAGCACCGAAGAAGGCTCCCTCCGTACACCCTTCTTCTTGGCCTATGATGAGGTACCGTCATCACGTTTCGAATGATCACTTCAGGCAACTGACCAGGATTCACACTCACTCAACAGGAGGCCTGCGAGTACGTGCCACTCAATGACAAGCGGCTGGATGACGTCAGCAGCTGCCCCACCCCGATCGTCTCTGCCAACTTCGTGATTCCCTACCCTCCCGGTACCCTCCCTCTCCTTCTCCTGCTGCGTCTCTACATTCCTCACGACCTTTCGCCGTAGGATTCCCGATCTTGGTTCCAGGCCAGGAGATAAGCCAGGCCATCATCGACTTCTTCCGCCATCTCGTACGTCGACTTGACACTCACCCTGTTCCCTAACTCCATCCATGGACAGACTGACGTTCACTGTGCGACGTCGATGGTGTACACACACTCAACAGGACGTGAAGGAGGTTCACGGCTTTGTGCGCGAGCTGGGACTCCGCGTCTTTAAGTCCGAAGTGCTTGCCCTCGAACGCCCCAGCGACGACGCCTGAGGACCCGCGTGGACGGGCACCTGTGCGACTCCTCGGCTCCCGCAGACCATTCCGAGCAGAACGAACAGAAATTGAATTATATTTTTAATTTATTGATACAAGTAAAAAATGAAGGCCTCTCATTCACATGAGGGGGCGCCTCTACAAATGGGGATCCGATTGCAATCGGATTATAGCATCAAGAAAAGAAATTGTTATTTGGTGGTTGGGGGGGGTAATTAACAAAATGAAACAAAAAAGAAGCCAACGAAAAAAAAAATAAAGAAGGCAAGATGGAGCCGTAGAAGTCCGATTTTCTCGCGCGTTAAAGTCCCGATACGTCGGATGCGAACGATGTGTCGCGTTTTTCGTCCATCGTTCGCTTTTGTTCATCAAACTGGTTCTCAAGACGACGAGTCCCCGTCGGCAGGCTTGGGAGGCGGCAGCTTCTTGGCCTTGGTGGGGTCTACCTTGAGGATGTTCTGCAGCGGGTTCGGTTTCGTGACCTCGTCGGCCGGGGCGACAAACTGTGTCTCCTGCGAGTCCTTTGGGGATTCCATTTGTGTTGTGTCGGCGTTCGATCGATGAGAGGGAAGAGAGAGATTGATTATTCTTATTTTTGGTTTGTCGTGCCAACTGGCTACCCAGGAAGACTGCCCGCACAGGAAAGGAGGAGTGTCAGCAGAAGCGGTGGTTGGTGTTCGCGAGGTGCTCCCGGCCAAAGCAACAATCGTCCTGACACCGGAAACGGTTGTCGCAATTAAAGAATTTCAAGCATGCGAACTCGAAAAATTCCCAATTTCAAAATCGTTTTGATTTTCACTACGGCAATTTATTTCCTTTTCCGTTTTCGATGTTTCGGGAACTCATTTGGATTGGTCGGCAATAAAGGACTTTGTGGCTGTAAAACTATTCTGTCCGTAAAACTCTTGAAGATGGAAGAAGCAAAGAGGGCCCTGTTGTCGTCGTTGAAAAAGAAAAAGGAGGGGTCGCCCCAGGTCCCCAAGAAGACCCCTCCCGTGACGAAGAAGTCGTCTGCCAAGCTCTGGCGCACCGCCGATGCCGCCCTGGAGAAGGAGCTGGGCGAATTTGACGATGCCCCGACCGAGACGGCGGCCCTTCTCGCCGAGGTGGCCCTCCGCAAGGAGCGCGTGGTGGCCCTCGAAGATGAGATCCGCATCACCAAGGCCAAGATGGCCGACCTCGCGCGGTCCATCGAGGAGCTGCAGGGCGAGCTACAGGGCGACCTCCTGAATTTCGATCAACATCGCAGCATGCGGCAAATGAGTCGCGATGATGGCCTCGATACGCTCATTGATGCCGAGACTCCTGGCAAGAAGAAAAAGAGGTTCGAGGTCAACATTACCGAGAAGGAGGTACGTCCTCGCCCATCTGGCCGACGAACAAAATTCGTTCCACCAACATAAATTCAAAATTAGTGAAATAACTTATTATTTAATAACTTAATTCGAATATTTAAATTGGAAAAACGAAATAAACAAAATATTGACAACTTGTATATATTTCAGCTGGACGCACTGGCGCAGAAGTTCAAGAGCAAGATTCAGGTCAAGGATCACAAGTACCACAACACCACCTTCCATCACGTGTTCACCGGTACGTCAATGCATCGCAACGTGTACCGAATGTTGTTGGGTCTCCTTGCTGAGTCTCCTTCTGTTCGTGGAATTCCTGTCTGCTCTCAGGTACCGAAGCGGTCAACTGGCTGATCAACAACTACCAGAAGAAGCAGCTGTCGCGCCCTCAGGCAGTCTGGCTAGGCAATCTGCTGATGCGTGCCAACGTATTCGCACATGTCACGCATTCCTTCCCATTGATGGACAAGGAGTACTTCTACCGCTTGACTACTGTACGTGCATCTCCCTTGATATCTTGTATGTTTGATTCTCACTTGAGTCTGTTTTCATTCTTAAGTGTGATGACGACGCACCCAAATTCAGTGTCATGGAGGCTCTCAAGCCCTTCGTCGGCTGCTTGGCCGTGTCGTGTACGTTGCGTGCAACTTCGCCTTGCTCAGAACAGGCTATTGTAAACTTAACTTATCAATCGACAAACAGTGCAGGACACCCGCGGCGTTAAGAGAACCAAGGACACTCTTAACCTTGTGTGCGACAACCAGTGGTATCGCCTGAGTGTCAAGGAATGGCTTGAGTCTCCCAAGCTCGTTCTCTACTTGTACCTACACTCTTACTTTATATGCCTATCGCGCATCTCTGATGGACGCCTTGCACCATCTCATCAGCTACATCACGCGCTCCAATGCCGAATTGGTACTACGTTGGGGCAAGACGAATGCGGCCACAGTGTCTCTTCCGATCCATACCCTTAGCATTGGTACGTTGAATTCACCGTAGCCACGTGCACTGAACTCCTTGGGAGTGACATGAACCTTGAATATAGATAAGAACAAGAGGGAGTGGTTCCAGTTCAAGACGCCGAAGGATGCTGGCCCCTGGCTTGAACTGAACTTGCACTACTCTTTCCTCAAGGTAAGTCATGCTTTTTTCGGTTGGGAGAAACCCGCTTCTTATTCTTGTGCTATCACCTCAGGGCAAGGATGAGGGCATGATTGTGCCGCCACTTCCGTTTGTGCCGGAGCGGTTTGTTAAGAGGGATCCTAGCGCTGCTCTTCCTAGGAGGACTCAGGCCAAGGTTCGATTCTTCAGAATCAATCTCAACGTTAAATTTTGTGTCTTACTGCTGTGATTATAACAGCTCAAGGGTCACCGTCCCATTCACCGTTGCTGTGATCGAGAGAATGTCTTCCTGGCTGTCAAGGATCATGATGAATGGAGCGCGCTTACTGTACGTCCTAAACATCACTTCGCTCTGCTTCTTCATCTTTAACAGTTGTGTGGGTGTTTGTTTCAATAGGAGCACTCCGAAGAGAAGACAGGCAAGGTTTTCGTACGCGGAGTGTTTGGTTATGGTAACATCACTGCCTTTGATCTTTCCAACGCCGCTGTCGACATCTTCGTACAGTCGTCTCCTCCCTACGGTGCCTGGACGCATGTCACGTCGACTGTCACGGATAAGCTGGGACGTCTGAAGCACGAAATAGAATTCAACAAGCTTCCCATCCAGAAGACCCCCGGCCAGTACCCTGTTCGCTGTGTCGTTGGTGGCGACTTCTCCGTTGCCGCCGGTCAGCTGTGGATTCTCGAGCGTGGCGTTGGTGGTGTGGTCTACGACATTGACGGCACGCTGACACCTGGAGACGACCAAATCGTGCTCGAGATGACCCTTGCCAGCGTTAAAGCGCCGTTCGATCCGGCCCAGCGACCCGGTGCTGTCGCCCTCTGCAAAGTATGGGCAGCTAAAGGCTATTTGCCGATCTACTTGAGGTTAGTTTATGACATGTCCTCATCTCATGCCCCATGTGTGATGCTAAACATCTTTCCCATGCACGTGCCTGCAGTGGAAGGTCAGGATCAACCTACTATCTCACGCGTGAGTGGCTCATGACCCACGGTTTC
Source organism: Acanthamoeba royreba (assembly GCA_000826365.1). NCBI lineage: Eukaryota > Discosea > Longamoebia > Acanthamoebidae > Acanthamoeba > Acanthamoeba royreba. Next base: position 13,310 of record CDEZ01020721.1, read on the forward strand.
CCTCCCGGCCTTATTCTTCACACCGACAAGCACGCGCCGACGCTGCCGCTCTACTCCTC
>CDEZ01020722.1:0-33860 GCA_000826365.1 Acanthamoeba royreba
ACCTGGACGAAAGACTGGAACGATTCGTGCGTGGCGATGGCCACGTCCCAGCCGGCGGCGACCATGGCCGACGCTGTTGTAGAAGACGGATGATAAGTTCAGGCCGACGTCACAGCTACAGCAGGATAGCGTACCCAAAGCCACATGGGGTTGCACATCACCACGGCTGCCAACTGTGATGATCAGAAGCTTTTTCCTGTCGCTCTGACTGCCTTCGACGGTCTCTGTTGTGCCCTCTAGCACAGCAGACTCCTTCGCGCCATCATGGCCCGAGGAACTGCCGGTTTCTGCATCATCGCTCTCGTGAGTGTGTGGTTCCTTCCCTTCGTCTTCCTTGGCCGCTTGTATCGCAGTGGGACGCGGAGCGCTGGTCTGCGCTCTCTGAGACAGTCTGGACTGTTCTGACTGCTCCACTGCTCGCCTGGCACGTCCTCCGAAGAAGAAGTTGTAGGCCTCGATGGTCATGCTTCTGTCCCTTGTCTTTGCCTGCTGTGGTGTGCGTGTGCGAGTAAGAACAGTTGAGCGTGTTGGTGGCAGTGTGGCATCCCCAAACAGGAGAAGAGTGTGCGTACCTCAGGAGGAAGGCCCTCCTGCTGGAGAGCCTCGGCCTTGGGTCGTTTGGCCATGAGGCCCTCAAGCCTCTGGTGTTTGAAGAGCGGGTTCACGCGCGTTTCGCCAGTCCTCGGCACTGTCGCGTCAGTGGATTCCCCGACTTTGTCTTCTGGCTCAGTACTGGGCTGCTGTTGCTCCCCTTCCGCTTCTCGTTCCTCTTCATGCTTAACTTCCTCTGTTTGGTCCTCCTTTCCAACTTCGCTGGCATGATCTCCTTCTGGTTGGGTCGCTTCGGTGGCGGATGTGTTATGTTCGCTGGATCCGTTCGGTTGTTCGTCAGCAGAGACAGAGGCCTCGCTGCTCTCCTCTGCCTTGGCCTCTTCTTCGTCGTTCAGGGCTATCTCCTCCTTCGAGTCCTCTGTCTCCTCGGCAGGAAGCGCCTCAGCAGGCGACGATTCGAAGTCGCTCATGACGACTCAGTATTGAAGATACCTTAAACTAATCTAAACAAGACGGTGGTCACTTCCAAGCATGAAGTGAAGATGCAGTACCGAGGGGGTCTCGAGAGGCTAGAGCTCAGAGCGCTGCACACAGCTGTGTGGAGGTAATAGTAATAGACCTTGCGGGTGGTGTGAGCAAGCGAAAAGAACAAGAGATCTCCCAAAAGGAGATATACGACTAGTTACCTTTTTAAACACCTTCAGGTGTCTCGCGGGCCTCTTGACAAGACCACCACCGCCACGAAGCAGAGAACCCGAGCGTAGGCACGTCGAATGTCGTCTGTGTCACAGATGTTCGGTCGCTCAGGCACCTGATCAGCTAACAACCACTCCAAAGTTGACGAACATTCACAACGTTAGTGTCAGTCACTATCATCGTTGATATCTGATCGGGCCTGTTGGATGGATGTGTAAGTTATATGTCAATAGGACAGATAGAAGAAAGGCGGGCTGGAACTCGATAACGAAGTGGCCTGGCGTACGCACCGAGCGAGCTAGCTCCGATGGCAACAGTCCAGTTCATTGCTTGTTGGGCGCCAGACAAGGACGCTCAAGCTATACAACACAAAATGGACGAGAGAGTGAGGGAGAGGATAGCGGTTGCTTTCATAGCACAACGTCCAACGAGTTGCAGGCGTCGCAGGTCATGCACAGCATCACGGTTCCGGAGAAAGGCTCCTGGCGAAGAGAGAATCCTGGGCCGGCACCACAACGCTGCCTGTTGGTTCATCCGCAACAGATCACATGTGTCAGTGAGTTCCTTGTACAGATTCCAAGATTGTTGGCGTGACGGCGGGGCGTACGAATGCTGAAAGAAAAGCTCGCCCAAGCGTTGGCGCACGTAAGAGAGGCCTACCTCGTCTTGCTGCATCAGTTAAATCGACAACGTTGGAATGAGTAAAACTGACCGTCTTCAATCCCGATACAATGCAGGACTGCGAACCTTGGTATCTAATCGCAGACCGCACGGCTGATGAGAGCAGAAGATGATCCTGTGGCTCTGCTTGAGCTGTCCTCTTCTGCACACGGGGCACCACACCGTATCCGGCGTTTCCTCATCATGCACGTGTCTATCGATGGCATCTGCACGAGTCACACCAGCAGAGTCAAGACTCTGACTTATGGCGAAAAGCCCCCTGAGTTTGTTACCTTGCAGCTGCTCCTCTTCGTAGCGGCGCACCTCCTCGAAGTACTGATCCACCAGCGCTTGCTCTGCATCAGTATCAGCATCATCAGTATCAGCATCATCAGTATCATCATCATCATCATCATCATCATCATCATCATCATCATCATCATCATCATCAGAAACGTCGTCATTCGTACTTCACCACCATAATTTTTCGTCTTTTATTATTTATTATTTATTAATTTTATTGAGAACCTTGAGCATTATGTAAAAATAAAGGCCGGAATTTACAAAGTAAGATTAAAAAATCTGGATAAATAATTCAAAAATAGTCTAATATTTCAAATTTTTGTTTCTATTTTGCCTATTTTTGTAAATAAAATATAAAATTGCCAAATAAATAATAAAATTCAGAAGTTCAACAAAAGCAGAAAAAGTAAAACCTTCGCGACGAATGTCATCAAGAAAGGCCTGTTCGAGAGCAACGACGGTCTCCAGGTACTCGGCCTCCTCCAGGTCCTCCGGTCGCAGTCCTTCCCCTTCTATCGTCATCATCGACGAAGATGAAGAAGAAGAAGAGGTGACCGAACGCCATTCGTGCGCGTAGAGACGACCCATTTCGGAACGAAGGGTGGCCGGGGTGAGTTGACCCGACCGCATGCTGGCGAGTAGCGCGGATCGATTGGATTTGACCTGCCGCATGCAGGCCTCCAGGGCCCGCTGCTTGCGGGCATCGCGGCTTTGGTAGGACATCATCGTCATCTTCTTGGCACTCTCTTGCGTAGAGGACCGGGATGAAGGGGAAGGGGCAGGCATGGAAGAATTAGATGCAGAAGTTGAAGAAAATGTAAAAGATGAGGCTGCAGCATTTTGTTGTTGCCCAAATGCTGCGGGGATGGCTGGAGAAGAAGAAGAGAAGGGGCTGCCCACCCACGGGGTGGAGGTACCAGTGGCCGAAAACATTGTGGGGAATTCGAATTAAAAAAAAAAAAAGGAACTGGAAATGCTCCTTTGATTTGTTCTGTTGTAAAAGGCGGGAAACATATTCTTAGAATATTTTGGAAACATTACAATTACACAAAACAGTTTCAAAGTTTCCAAATAGTTTGCCAAATTTTCGAAAAGATGGAGAAGGACCAAGGTAGGGATGAAGGTGAAGGTGAGGATGGTGTTCAGAAGTCACCCTTGAAAGTGCTCTACATGCATGGAGGAGGGGCCAACCCGGCTACTTCCTACAAGGCGCAGTACCTCATGCAACGGTTTGACTGCGCGTGTCCACACATGCAGAACACCTCCCTCTACGACCAATGCCGCCTTCTCCAGTGCACCACACTACGTACGTTATATCTTTTCTTTTTTCATTTTCATTTGATTTTTCCATATTTGTCCAAATTGCTAATTCATCAATTTCTGAGTTATATCGTACAACTCACCTACACATGTGTGCAGGAGACTTCAAGCCTGATGTGTGCGTGGGTACCTCCCTGGGTGGTGCATTGCTGCTTGAGCTGCTCCGATTGCGACTCTGGCGTGGACCAGCAGTGCTCGTGCGTTGTTCTCTTACATGATTGCTGAGTGAATGAATGTCTGCTGAGACAAACTTGATATACTACTGATGACCGCGGTCTTGGGGAGCAGATGTGCCCGGCGGTATTGCTGAGTATTGATGACATATCACTTCCTTCAGATGTTCCTATCATTCTGGCTCATGGCACGGAAGGTACACGCATGAATGCAGCAACATTCCGCTCGGCAAGTCCTCTGATTTACTCTACATTCACTACTCTACAGACCAAGTCGTGAACATCGACGTGAGCAGAGAAATCATGAAGGCCAACCCACATCAGAACATCGAGCTGGTCGAAGTGGATGGCGATGGGCACAACATGGAAAGCGTCACACAAACGGTGCATCGCTTTGCATTGCTCATTGCCGTTTACTGCCGAGACTTATGCTCCCTTGCTCTCTAGGAAGCGCTCAAGCAGTGGGTGGAAACGGTCTTTGAGCGACGAAACAACGTTGAAGGCTACAATCATGACGAGGTACAAGCGATTCTAGTGTGATGTCTGACTGCTTCTGGGTTAACTGGGCAATCTATCTGTGCGCACATCAGCGTATCAACTTGGCGGGAATCAACGAAGTACTGCGAAAAGCCAAGACCAAGCAAAAGGACGGCAGTAGCAAGAAGAAGTGCATCTTGCAGTGACACGTACGGTCTTTTCATGTTTAGATGTACAATGAACTCAGTTCACCCAATACCCCCAGACCGGCTCAGTCTTGAGACGCTGATAGCCCTGAGGGCTATTGACGTGGTGGAATTTCGCCACGTCGATGCACTGAAGCTGGAAGTAACGCGTGAAGTTGTCACCGCAAGCCATGATGTCTGATGGAAACAATAAGTTGCATTGAACGTCAACTCTTGCGATCAGTCTATCACTTCTTCGCACGCTGTACGTACCCTGAACATCATACTGGCATTCTGTTGATAAGGATAGCGAGATCGATATGCATGACTCGGATTTACCTGAAGTAGCACACCAACACCTCTTCATCGTCAAGGAACAATCATGACTTCATCGATGAAAAGAGAAAGCTTTCACACCTTGAACGTGGCTAAAGGTGAAGTGACTTTCGGTCACAGGGATGAGCTTGCGCGACTGGGCTAGATGACTCTCAACAGCCTTGGCCTGAGCATCTGCCGCCGGCTGCGGACCCCACTCCTTCCTGTTCCACGCACCGTACTGCACTGCCACCGTCACTACCAACATCAACAACGAGAGCGACGACGATGAGCGTTTCGTCTTTCTAGACCATCACCTTCATCGGAGGTATAATCAGACCTGACTTGGGAATGGCGTCATAGATCCGAGCGATCAGCCTGTCCTGGCTGCCGTCCCATCGAATGAGGTTCTTGCCTGGCCCGCCCTGCAAAAGGAAGGCGCGGTAGTCCGGTGGGAAGACGATGCCCCACTTGCGCTCAGCCGCGCACACCTCCGCCTCCGACATGCGCGCGGAGGGGTCCACCCACTCGTGTGCGCTGTTCTCCTGATGAGTCAGCGCCCATTGGACGAAGCTGGCTGAGCATCGAGTGAACTCGAGCGTGTTGGTGGCAGGCTCATTCTTCTCCTTCTCCGGGCGCAGCCGCTGCTTCTTCATGTGTGGGTGAGGGTTGAGTTACAACACTTGCACCGGAGAGCTGTTCTTGCTTTGTTCTTGCAGCCACGGACAACATTCAGTTCAAGAATGAAGGTTAAATCAAAGTCTGATTACCACTATGAAAAAAGAAAGAAAGAAAGAAAGAATTTGAGGAATCTCTAACACTGTCAGTCATAACCTGTGCACACTTGGCATATATTTAGCCTGTAGGCTCATGATCATCTTACCTGACTCTTGATGTAAAGCCTGTGGTGGTCACATTTGCAAAAGAACCAACTGCATTTCAAATTTTCAGAAAGATTTTCGAAACGCTGCTTCAGGTTTTTTCCTTGAGGGTAATCGTGCGAAATAACCGAAAAAATGAATATATGGAAGAAGGTGAAGAACCAACAAAATGTGGAACAAAGGACCTGCACATGGTGGACTTCCCTTCCTCCTGTATGCAGACCACCTGTTTCACATTTTTATTTTTTTGTATGTGGAGTTAACTTAGGTATGCTCTGCAGGAAGTGATAATGCATGTGTTCTCCTTCTTGCATGATCCATTTGATCTTTGTGCTGTTGCACTGGTACCTGCTCACTGATTCAACATGATGATGAAGATGATGATGATGATGATGATGATGTGATGTGCATGATGATGATGATGATGATGATGTGCATGATGACGACAATGCTAACGGGGTTCCTGTGGTCAGGTGTGTCATGAATGGGCAGCAGTGAGCAGGGATGATTCCCTATGGCAGCCGCTTGGCCATACCTCTTGGGTTCAAGCTGACCATGTGCAGTATGGTCAACTTGAGTCTTGTTGTTCATGTGTGGAATGGAATGCCTCTGATGATGCGTGTTGATGTTGGACAATGCACACACACTCTACACAATAGAGAAGGATGGAAAGAAGCCTATATGAGGTGGTTGCGTGTGGCCATTCATCAGTACAGGTGCGTTATGTCCATGCCTGGTATTTCATCGGCAATGTTCAGTACTGCTAACAACGATACATGGCAACAATACCTGTTTGATGATTTCCAGAGCCAAGCAGGAACCGTGTGCCACACCATATAGCCAGGGCCCTGGGGGAAAGAGGAACTCCTATGATTACTTGGTGAGGATTCCACTGTTAGGCCCTATGTACGTCATGACTGATCAATGAGTCCTAGACTTGCAGCAAGCCATGACTTAAACATTGTGACGTGACAACTTAGGGGAACAGGCAAGACATCTCTCATGCTGCGGTACGTGGAGGGCGAGTTTATTCCTGAACAACCAGCAACCGTGGCCATTGACTACAAAATCGTGATGACGAATTCAAATGGCTATAGGGCTAAGGTCTCTACCTCTCGCCAGCCTTGTGTGTGTTTCGTTTCTTGTCAGAGCAGCTCTCTTCTTACTTCTCGTTCTGATCAATGTGATGGATCGGTACAGGTGCAAATATGGGACACTTCTGGCAATCCCCGATTCCGAACGATCGTTCGGGCGTATTATCGTGGATCTCATGCTATGTTGGTGGTGTTTGACATGACCGACCGAGACTCATTCAAGAACTGCTGCACTATATTCAAGAAGGAGCTACAAGAGTACGCCGTACCTTTCTCATCCGCTATCGCGCATTTCATTGATCTGAATTGCTTGGCCCTCATCCACAGCCATGTGGCGAGTGAAATGAAAGTGATGCTAGTGGGAACCAAGATGGACGACGCAGACAATCATGCTGTCACTGTCGAGGAAGTTAGGGAGCAAGCACACGAGTGGGGCGTTCCCTTCTTCTTGTGCTCAGCCAAGACAGGAGACGGCGTGAAAGAAGCATTCGACCACGTGATCAACTGGACACTGGCCAATTGGCGCCTTGTGCCTGACATGACAACACCAGCGTTCGTGCCGGACGATTCGGTCATCAAGGAACTTGTCTCTTCAAGGTTTCCACCCGAGGTTGAGGCAACTTCTGCAGCTGCGGATACCGGTACTCCTCGTTCTTGTTCTAACTTTCTTATCCGCTTGCTCCGATTTTTCTGTGGCACTCAACCCATTAGTCTCTTGTAAAACACGCACACACTCGTGGGCCATTCATCAGGAGAACAATGTGACGGCCTTCTCTTTCTTACTTCTCACACCAGGACCAAGAAGACACTGTGCATGTGTGGTCACTTCATCAGCCATTTGATGAAAATAGAATGAAGATCGACAATCAAGATGGAGCTCACTTCCCTTCGAACCTCTGGGATGATCGAATCTTAGGACTTAGTCCTTCGGAGCGAGACTCGTCATTCTCACTGGTCGTGGTATCTTCTGTTGAGTAGTAGTCCTTGTCAGCTACCGCCGTGATGACCTCCTTGAAGGCGTGCTCCAGAGTCTGACCATTGCTGTGAGTATCATCAAAGATGACGAGGATCATCAACGAGAAGAGGTGAGGGTATACCTTGGCCTTCTTTTGTCCGTGCATCAGACTGGCAAGGGCCTCCGTCACGTCGGGCGCCACCTCTATCGCGAAGGCGCACAGCAGCGATACGGACTTCCCTCGATTGGCACGAAGCGACTTTCGGTGTGGTCGCAGGATCTCAGGAATCCCTTCCAGATCCGCTAAATAGGAGTGAAAAAGGAGTGAGTGAACACACTCCACGTTTAACTGGCATACCTTCACGTAGGCCCTTTGAATCAAGTTCGCCATCGGGAAGGCCTAGCTCGAGATCGGAATCGTTCAGAGTCAAGTCTTCTGGGCGTACGATGGTATCCCTGAATTCATCAAACTTAGGATCAACTGAATGCACAAGAATACGGAATGAATATCCTAGTGTACCTCTCCTCTTGTGTTTCACTGTCATCAGTGAGCGATGGATCCTCACCAGACTTCTCCGAATCCGCGTCAGAGTCCACTCGCTGATGCACATTGATGTGAGCTACAGCAAGACTATCCGTTACCTGGAGAAAGGCTGACGTACGGCGATTTCGCGCAGATACTGATGGAGATGCTCCAGGTTCTGGGCGGCGAATGCATTGATATTCTGAGTTGGAGAGAGGTCAGGTCAGAACCAAACATAGGTACTCTAGTCAGATGCAGCTGCGTACCTGCATGTAGCCCTCGCGGAAGGAATTGCCAGTCAAGGCAGCTTGAATCACCTACAAAACGTAATAGGAGTTTTTAGTTAATGAAAGAGAATGAAATGAGGGACTGCTCACCTTCGAGATGAGCACAAGGACGCGAAGAGTAGCCGGGTCTGGCGGACTGTCCAATAGACCGTACTCGTAGGCATCAACCAGCGCTGGACAGAACAGCCGCAAAAAGAGGAAGTTGCCAGCGGCAGTCCTGTACATCCTGTTGTTGAGACCATGACCTTTGATTTAGATAGGCGTGCGCAAACGGCAGTGGAGCGCTGCGGAATGGTACTGTTTGGCTTTGCGGGGGAAAGCCCTTCTCATCTCCTTCTTCAGGATCTGGAAGAACTTGCGTAGTTCTCTGTGTGAGGGAACACAAAGGAGCAGGAATTATGACTCATCAGCACTTTGAATGAATGTATGTGGCACGTAACGAGCATGGTGGGAGAGCCGTACGTGGGGAAACTGGACACAGTGGAGAAGAGCTTGAGAAGAATCTTCTGCACAACAAGCTCCAGTTGCAGAGTGTTAAGAAGATGATTGTCGTCGTTCGTCAATCGCCGAGGGTCGATCTACAATGTGTGTGTGAATGAGGTACATACAGTCGTCAGGTCTCATGGACTTCACAGGCATGCTGTGCGTCATCAACTGGTCGTACCTCCATGCTACGCAGCATGATGTCTCCAGAATCATTATATTCTCTAGGCTTTGATGCCTGATCTGCAGTGTTAGCTCCTACTGATGACTACCTACAAACGGGCGGAGGTAGTGAAGAACCTTGGTATCGGCGGCGAGACGCTTGATCTCGTTCACGAGAGGAGCAAAGTTTAACCACAGATAGGGCATGGCCTCGATCTTTGACCACACCTTGAACATGGTGGTAAGGGCGGTGTCCTCTCTGAACAGAGTCTTGCTCGATGCTTCGCAGGCGAACTCGGGTTAGACAACATTCACGACGCCGCGAGTGCGGTGATCCTACCTTTGTGAAGTTCGCGAGAGAGTTGTGCCTGGAGGATGGAGAGCGGCTGGCCGTAGTAGATATAGGTCAGCATCACAAGTCGACTCAAGCGCACAGAGTCAACCTCAACATGAGACTTTTTAGCTCCGACTATCAGGGCTTGCGCGAAGCTCGGAGTTAAAACCAACTATGGAATCAAAGTTTAGGTATGGATGATGGGTTGAGAAGGCAACATGCAGCGTACGCTGGTGAACTTGGCCAAAGCATTGACATCTTGAGCGATACGTGGAAGAGAAGTGTCTGAGGCCACAAAGAGTAAAGGCTCGATGGTGGAAACCATGACCAGTTGGAAGTAGTCAGGCTCGACGAGTGTCTCCTCCTAAACATGAATGACGATCAGATATCGGAGTTAAACCAAAGAGAAGGACAATGTACCCTTCGCCTTCGGTACATTAGCCACAGGATGAAGGCGGCCAAGGCAAGGCAACCAAGTACAACCAAGGCTGGCACGGTTACGGCCACTGTCACGACAGCAATGATCCAATCATTGTTCGAGCTCGGATCTGCCATCAAAGAAAGGAAGTGAGTTTATAATTGTGCAATGCAAGCTTGTATCCGTGATGTCATACTGGCATAGTCGACCGCCCGATAGTTGAGTGTCCATCCATCACCGGTGGTCAGCTGATCCGTAACAAAGTTGATGAGCATAACCGGACCTGATGCGATCAAAGCGATACCCCAATTGTAACTCCCTTAGCCGCCACGCGTGACGGCGGTGAATGCACAAGCGTACCGGTGGTGGAGTAACCAGTAATGTTGGACGTGGAGCCCGTGAAGGTGGCCACGGTGGGCGAGTTGGTCGAGGCTCCATCGTAGATGGTGACCGTGTCGAAACGGTACTCCAGGTCGAAGTTGGAGAAGTTGAACTCAATCCTGTATTGTATTACGCCATCACGATCGTGCATGAGCATCACTGCGTTCAGATCTGAATGTAAGAAAGGCCAGGAGTGCACCTCTGGATGCGGGAGTCGGCCGAGAGGTCAACGAGCCAGAAACACGAGCGACCATTCTGTACCAACGTATCAGAGAAGTTCCTCTTGCAATGGCGATGGTCGATTCTCTTACCTGATACTGGCCCTTCCCGCTCCCGTCCTCTATGTTACCCTCCCGAGGACCCAGCGCGTCGCCCTGAGCAAGGCAAGACCCTGTCATGCGAACGAGAATGAGTGTCATGTGGTCGAGACTGCATTGCGAATTCTACACGAACCGGAGTGATAGACAGCAGACCAACCCTGAGCAGTCCTGGCGCTATCCGTGTGGAAGAGCACTATGAGTTCGTCGCCATTGTGATGCACAGGATCTGTGGTGAACAGGGAGGGAAGGCAGGACGTATCAGCACACATACGGCATTTACGCGCAACGAAGTGTAGATACCGGGAATGGAAGATCCTGCGTAGCGGGCCAACTCACTGATCTTGGTACCGTTGACGCTCGAATAGACGGCAACGTAATCACCCTCCGCCACATCAAACTCGGAGAAGTAGAGACTGACCTGTCCCACCTTGACCTCTGGGTTGATCCACCATTCACAGTTTAAGTTATTGGCGTAACTGATTCGGTGATGAATGTTGAAGTGAGTTGATGAGAGCGTCAGGCACACAGTGGCGATCAATGTAAGGTACTTGATGTCAGAGGAGCCATCGGTGAAGTACTTGGCGCTATCCGTGTACACAGCTTTTCCATTGCACGATTCTGAAGTGAACGTGGTGGTCAATGCTTTGTAGCTGTCCATCACGTTACGCGGGCCCATCACTTACTCTGGTCGAGCACAGCGAATGTCGCTTCGAATCCCTCGTACACGATAGACTTGTCACTGGCAAAGAGGACGTAGAGATAAGGCGTAGTGCTCAAGATGGTCTCGTTCATTGAACCCGTGTACAGGGCAACCAGTGGCGCTGTATAGGAAGCACGGATCAACCCAAGCATGAGTGCGATCTGTTCAAGAACGACATTTGATGCTCACGAGTATGCGTACCTGCGGCATTCGGACCATCACGAATGTACACAAAGTCGTAGTTGTCCTCAACTACACCCGAGACAGACAGAGACACAATCTTGCCAGAGAATCCTGCATTGCATATATCATGATGAGATGTAAGTGATGCCAGAACGATTGTCTTTTGTACGAACCTCCGATGAGGAAAGCGCAGTAGGATCGCTCGATGTAGTCTGCGTAGTCTCCGCTGCCATCTGCAAAGGAGCCAGTCGTCTGCTGGAAGCGCTGGACGCCGGTGAGGCATCCGCCGCCTTGGAAGTAGGCGCCGAAGTTCTTGGCGCCTGATGACGACGACTGGAATCGGACGATGAGCGGATGTCCGGCGTTCGACACGATGGGTTGAGCTGGCATAACGGACGTGGGTCCATTCGCTCTGCACATGCACCATCATGCATATTGTCAGTATGCACGCGCGGACAAGACGAGGAGAGGAACGACGGAAGTACACGTAAACTGTAGAAGTCGAGTCGTTCGCCACCGCCAGAACGGTGAGCGAGTCTCCCTGCCCGAGGAGCAGCACGTCTAGATAGAGCAGCACTTGTCGCCGGGACTCCAACACGCTGCTTTCCGGTGGATCGCTGAACTCTGCAAAGAAGAAGGTTTATTCAACATTCGCGCCGATCAGCATCAATCATTCATATTCACCATCATGCACATCATGTCATCATCATCATCATCATCATCATCATGCACATCATCATCATCATCATCATGCACATCATCATCATCATCATTCATCACCAACATCATTCTCTTCTTCAGCATCTTTTCCTATCGTCCCAAACTTCTCTTCTGTCAGCCATCAGTATGAACTCGTCATCTAAGGTCATAGGGCAGTGAGTATTGTACCACTTGGCTTTGGATAGATGATCCAGGTGCAGTTGAGCGCCACGGCACCATCGACGGCCTGATGTATCTGACGCGGGTACTGCGGGAGGTCGTTGAACGTTGCGCTCGCCGTCTCCACTACACCATCGAGCGCAATGTAGCCCGCACGTTCCTCGACCACGACCTCTCCCACACACGTCGCTGCCGCGCCATTTCCTGTCACGTACGTCACACAAGAAAGAGTTTATGTCCGAACTTAGTAACTGCAATTTCTTTTCGTCACACTTTCATATTCATGAATTATTTTTCTTTATCTATTTTCATTTTATTTGTGTTATTTCTTTAAGCTAAAAAGAGGAATATAAAGAAAATAATAAAAAGGTTGACACAAAATAGGTTAGGGTCTTCTTTTTAGTTCCGGAAGTGAAGTACCGGCTGAGAGAAGAACGAAGAGAAGGAGGAAAGAAGAGAAGAACAGCGGAGAAGAGCGAAGACGGAAGTGGAAGGAAGACGACGAGACGCCGGCGAGGCGCATCATGAGCGAGGGGGACGCTGGGTGTTGGGTGATAACGGATTCTCTTTCCCTTTTGGCGGTAGCATGCGGCCCGCACTCGGCCAATCCGACAATGTTGTCAACGGAGCTTCTGCCATAGGTCTGCCGGACAAAAACAAGCAAATAAGAGGGCACAACCAGGTGGTGCACTTCACCATTGCTGGCCCAGGAATGCTATTTTACGTCTGTAAAGAATGTCCTGTACTTACTCCAACACTCAGTGTCACAGGACACAGACTATCTTGCGCGCTATCACCGTTGCATCACTGAGTTTTCCATGTCCTCATGTCCAGGAAGTGAAAGACGCGTTGAAGCAGCAACTTGTTTCAAATTTTTCACAAACGATTTCAATATTTCCGAATTGGGGATCAAATTCCAGATTCCTTAAATTTTTTGGGATGCCGCGTTGCTGGGCAGCAGCCGAGAAGAGCGAAACGGAAAATAACGAAACAAAACGAAGTGAGCGGACGTACCTGAGGAGCAAGCACGATGGCGATACTCTTCTGCCCACCCCGATCCACCAGGCTGGCGGCCACCCTCCTCACTCTGGCCGGCCTCGTTTTTCTGTTTGTCGAACTCGACATCACCGCCACCATCACCACCGCCTCTTCGCAGCAGCAGGAAGAGAAAGTGAAGGAGCTGGTGACCCTCTTGCAGACGGAGCAGAAGCGCATGATCCAGCTGAGGAGCATGCTCGTGCGGGAGGACGAGCAGAGGAAGAAGGAAATGGACGAACTACGTCGACTCATCGAGGCCAACAACAAGGCCAAGGTCAAGGCCAAGGTCAAGGCCAAGGATCATGGTGATGATGGTGGAGGTGACAAGAATGAGGATGAAGATGATGATGATGGTGACATTGGTGTCAACCACCCAAACATGTTCATCAGCGGAGAGGTGCAATACCTGAGTAACGAACTGAGAATGACGCAGAGACGGCTGAAAGCGCTCAGCCGGCAGCTGAAGGATCTCATAGAGGAGGAAAAGAACGAAAGAGACAGTGAACAAAAGAACGAAGAAAAGAGCGAAAGCGAAAGCGAAAAAGAAGAAGCTGAAGAAGAGGACATGGCAGCGTCGGACTACCCGGACAGCGGCGTTGTCGAACCGGCAGAAGAGTTGTTGGGACGCAGGGTGGATCCCTTTCTCACACCGCGGGAGGACTACCACCCGCTGGCCGACTGGCTCCTCCTGCGGAACTCCACGACACAGGGACTCAACAAGGTGAGCGTCGACTACCTGGCCAACGTCTCCTCGCCACCCGTCAGTGCCCGGGCATCATCATGGCGACTGGCAGTGATCCTCACGTTCATGAATAGCAGCAACAACGAGAGATGGAAACAGGCCGCCACTTCCATCGCCTATTGGCACCGGTATCTTCGAGTCACTGCGACAGAATTGTTGTCATATCTTGACTTACTTTGTTACTCGGGGAGTCAGGTTCTTGCAACTTCAAAACATCCGGAACTACACCATTATTCTCTCCGAGCAGGTTTCCAACGGCAAGCTCTTCAACCGGGGTACTCTTACGCATAGCACAGCATGATGCGACGGTATTTCAAGGTCTAACTGGCAGTGCGCGATATGGTCCCACAGGTTTCACCTTCAATGCAGCGTTCACAGAGTTCAAGAATCAGCTGGACTATGTCGTGATGATCGATGTGGATTCCGTCCCTGTCATCTTCTGTAACTCGACGTACTCATTTCTTGACTCGTTCGTATCTTGCTGCTCGTCTTTACTTACCTTCTCTTTCAGGTCGAACCAGTGGTATCATCCCTCGATGCACTATCCTTCCACATTCGTGATGCATCTCGGAGTTGCGGTTGAGAAGCAAGAATGGAAACTGTACTCTTCCGCTTGCTTACTGACTGCAGCAATGTTTGCTGATGGGCACGATGCTGCCTTGCAGACCATACGCCAAATTTGCTGGCACTGGCCTCATGTTTCAAAAACGCGCCTACGAGAGGATCCACGGCTTCTCAAACAACTTTTACGGATGGGGGTACGCCTCTCTACATTATCCTCACAAATTGCTAATCCTCCATCCCCAGAGCTGAAGACGACGATATGTGGTGGAGGATTTCGCTTGTGTGTATGTTCCTCTGGTCAACTTGTCGCTGCGCTGATGTACTCAGCTTACCACAAATTGACTGCAGATGGGCCACCTGCACGACCACCAACGAACAACGGGATGTACCATTCGATTCCGCATGCTTCCCGAGGTGATTCCAAGTGTGCACCGTTATTCCTCAACGACAGGGTAGTTCGTTATCTCTTACATACGAGTGAGTGAAGTTGCTGATGAAGATCGTCATTATCAGAACCAGGGATTTGTGGGCAAGAATCAGCCACAAGAAGATGGGCTCGAAACCCTCAAGTACAACGTCAAGCGCAAGGCGTACGTCAACATGTGGGGCGGCTTTCACTGGGTACTTACTTTCACGCGTTCTCAACCTCTGCTCAGCTAATGTTGAAACATTCCGTCATTGCAGCTTGTGAGTGATCCTCAATCACCACTGTTGTTGGGCCAACGCGATCGTGTTCCTCGCGAAGAGGTGCAACGATGTAAGAACAGGAGGGCTGGTGGCAGGAACAGAAACAACATCTGGCGTAGACCTTACGCAGTGCCAGGTTTTCCTTATCACCGGTGACTGGCCGTGACGCAATGTACCTACTACCAATATTCATCTCCAACCTTCGCTTGTACATTACCATGGAGCCAAGGTGAAGCAGGGCTGACGGAATGACAAGCGCGCGGGCAGGGGATGGGAGTTACGTCCTCTCCTTCTCGCTCTTGGCTTTCATCAGCAGCGCTCTCAGCCGTAGCTCACGTTCCAGCTTTTGCGTCGGCGTTTCAGTCTCCGTCGGCTCTGCCTTTCCGTTCGTCTTCCGACCGTCCGCCAAGGGTTGATCTGATGAGGCATGCACGTCATCACCATTCTCATGGTTCTTACTGGTAGCAGCGCTCTTCCTCGATGATCGCTCTTTCTCCTCTGCTGCTGCTTTCTCTTTCTTCAGCGCCTCCATGAGCGCAGCGAGTGCCGCCTTCCTGAGTTCCATTTCGATCATCTCGCGTTCGATGGTGGCCAGCCTCTCCTCCTCGTCCTCTCGACTCTGAGTCGAAGGAGCGTCCTCCTCATCTCGTCTCGTCTTCCTTCCATCTTCTTCTGACCGTCCGTTCTTTTCGCCGTTGTCGCTGACATTCCCTGAACGGCTTCGCCGCCGCTTTCTCGCTCGGTCTCGGCTGTCTGCTTCCATGCGCCGCTTGGGCGGTGATGTCCGTCTCTCGTCCTGATCTGAGCTATCATTTTGATCTTCACTTTCCGATGAAGATGATGATG
Organism: Acanthamoeba royreba; assembly: GCA_000826365.1. Taxonomy (NCBI): domain Eukaryota; phylum Discosea; order Longamoebia; family Acanthamoebidae; genus Acanthamoeba; species Acanthamoeba royreba. The sequence goes on from CDEZ01020722.1 coordinate 16,159, forward strand.
ACGATTCATGTTTACGTTGCTTCTTCACTTTCTTCTTACTCTTATCCTTCTCTTTGCCCTCCTTCTTGCGCTTACGCTTCTCCTTCTCCTTCTTCTTCTTCTTTTCCTCCTCCTTCTCTTTCTTCTTCTTCTTTCGCTTCTCTTTCTTTTCCATCTTCTTCTTGGCTCGCTCCGCGCGCTTGAGCTGACGTCGTCGCTGCCGCTCGCAGAACTGCTTGTACTGCTCCATCTTCTGCTGTAGCTCCGGGTGCTTCTCCAGATCGATCCGCTCTGTCCCGATCTTCTCCCGCAGCGCCGCCAGGAAGCTCTCCTCCTGCAGCTTGGAGTAATATGCATTCACCACGCTCGACATTCTCTGATCAGGCGGCAATCCTTATCCTCCACCACCACCACCACCACCACTTCTTGTCCTTGTCTCTCACGCTATCTCTCTTCAGCTGGAGAGGGCGTGTTGATGCTGATGATGTTGACAGGTTAGTATTTGATACCAACAACTCTGATGGTGATGCTGCTGATGATGATCTTGATGCTGATGGCGATGCTACCTGATGATGATGCTGATGATGCTGGTGATGATGGTGATGATGATCCTGCTTATGACGATGATGCTGGTGATGCTGATACTGGTGATGATGATGATGGCGATGCTACTGATGATGATGCTGATGATGATGATGACGACGTGCACCGCAAAAGAGACCCGAAACGCATGCTCTCTTGTGCTGCACCGTCCCTCTGGGTCAGGAGCACAAGAGACAAAGAACACTGATGCAGAGGCCACAGCAACCTGAACATGGCCACAAACCATGCTACTCAGCAAAATCAAATCAAGAAAAATAATGTCCATAGAAAATCGTAATCTGCAAGAAAGAAGATTTGATTTAAAAATCGCAATAACAATTAATTGACTACAGACGCAAAAGGAAGCAGAATAAATCAAATAAATAAATAACAAATAAACAAAGAGAATAAAGCCCGTACGTTGGTTTGGCGCTACGCACAAGAATGTAAATGTTTCCAAAAAGATAAAAACGTTTCACAATATTTTGGAAAGAGCGAAGAAAATAAAATGCGGAAATGTTTTGGAAAAGGCGAAAGAAAATAAATTGCGGAAATGTTTTGGGAAAAGGCCAAAGAAAATAAATTGCGGAAAAGAAAGTTTTAGAGAGCGGGGAAGCAAACAAGCAGAAACACAACACGAAGCATCATCTCTTTCTTCACTTCTCTTCCTCGCGCGTCATCGTCCCCATTCGTTCCATTCTCTTCGATCTTCCGGTCACACTCGCTCTTTCCCCTCTTCCGTCCTCGCTTTGTGCACTGTTGGATCGTGACTGCGCGCTTCATGAAGTGGTGGTTCCTATTTTGGTCTTGACGATTGAGAAGTGGAGCTCAGCGTGTCTTCTGCATGTGAAATATTGGAATGCTTGAACGCTCTTCTGGTCTGTTCATCATCTTGGTCTACCGGCTCATGATGCTTGAAGCTCGGAGCGCACGGATTCGATGAAAGGATTGAAGTCATCCAACAGAGACTGGTAGTAGTACGTCTCATCAATGATGTCGTCGAACTCGCTGGACGTAGCAGTGTCCGATGTTGTGGCGAATCGCGTTTGGATCTGCTCAGCCAGTTCCTGAGTCTGAGCAACGTACTGCCGCAGAAGCTGCATTTCCGAGAGCTGAAGGGGGAAAGAAGTGAGCGCACGGTGATAGCACGATAGAGATGAAATGAACGGTACCAGAAGGCTCCTGTCAAGGCCAACAGAGGTATAGCCTCGGTACGAGCCTTCCTCGCAGGAGCAGCTCGAAACGCTTCCGGCCACCTGGCAGCCACAGCCATCGAGATATCCTCCACAGCCGTCGCAGCCCGGATCTGTCCCACAAGGTGTGAACAAAACATTTGAGCGATCGATAGAACAGATCACGGGGGAGAAATGTCCGCACCGTAATGCAGGGTAATGGTGTAGTTTGTTCTAGGCGCAGAGGGCACAGTAAGGAAGTAGTACTCAACGAGCTGGCACGGGTCATCAGCTCGCTTCTTGACGGTGGTGGTGGTATAGTCAATCACGAGGGTAGAGGTACACTCGAACGTGTCTGACATCGATTGGGATGAGTTGTTAGTCTAATCGCTACGACGTAACCAAGTCAACGGAAGATCACCATAATTTTCTAGCGTGGGCAGACTGCCTTGTCGGACGTAGACACACAAAGGCGAAGACATGTCCTCCAGAGTTACCGTAAGATTGAAGGTACCTACGCCAGCAGGAATCTACATATGACGATATCCGTTCAGTTCACTGAAACACAGACTTGCAAGTAAGCATGTGTACCAAGGCCTTGTACGGCTGCGGCCGGTTCACGTAAACATTGTCATTGCGCGGCTGCTCGTTCTGCAGCACAATGATCGAAGGTAATCCAGATGGCGCAGCAGAGGGAGAACTTGAGGGCACGACGAGGTTGGAAGGCGTGGCTGAGGGAGTGCCCGAGTTGGATGGATTCGCGGAGGGCGAGGGCGAGGGCGAACTAGGTGTTGTCTTCGAAGGCGCGGGCTGGTTGGACGGCGAGGACGGGGGCAGACCGGATGGCGTCGTGGAGGGCGTGCCTGAATGCGTAGGCGAAGCAGAGGGTGTGGGTAGGTTGGACGGTGTTTGCGAGGGCGGGGGCAGATTGGATGGCGTCGTGGAGGGCGTACCTGAGACTGAGGGTGTGGGTAGATTGGACGGCGTCTGCGAAGGCGGGGGCAAATGGGATGGCGTCGTGGAGGGCGTGCCCGAATACGTAGGTGTTGCGGAAGTCGTGCCTGAAGTTGTGGGCGAAGTAGAGGGTGCGGGCAGGTTGGATGGTGTCTGTGAAGGTGTGGGCAAGTGGGATGGCGTTGTAGAGGGTGTACCTGAAACTGTTGGTGTGCTAGAGGGCGGGGGCAATTTGGATGACGTTGGGGAGGGCGTGGCCGAACTTGTGGGGGTCGTAGAGGGCGAAGGAAGGTTGGATGGCGTCGAAGAAGGCGGGGGCGAGCTGGTGGGCGTTACGGATATTGTTGGCGATGGCGAGGAAGACGGGTTGACGGGCCGTACTGCGCAAGTTACCTTGGAAGACTTCGAACCATTCAGGTAATAAGTAACGTTACCCGATGTGGTGCCTGATGAGACGATGGAGAGAGGAGTAAGTAAGTCAGTATTAGCTTTACTAAAGCAGGAGCAGGGAAGCTAACCAATCACTAGATCTTGGGTCCGATTGAACATGTTGATCGTTTGAAGGTTCCTGCCCACCTGTGAGCTCGCAGTGGCATCCACTACGAAACCATTGCTGCTACTGTAAAGGCTAGACACCACCAGTGTGTTCTGAATATATTGATTAGGGAATGTTAGCAACTTCCAGCATTGGCTGCGTCAGAGGCGTACGTACGGTAGTGAAATTACATCGACCGTACAGAACGAACACCATACCGGAACGGAGGGCGTTGGAGGACGAACGGGCTACATCTGAAGCACCCATAATATCGGGCAGGCCGTCACCGTTGATATCTCCGGTCATCAGGGCTGCACCCATCACGTCGGAGTTTCGGGTACCGTAGATCATCAGACCCTGACGATCCAGCACAGTCAGCGTTATGATACTGCTCGGCAAGACTTGAGGTAAGCTTACCTGATCGGGACGTCCGATAAGAGCACCAGAATTACTGACGAAATTGACTTGACCACCGAAGAACACAGCAACGGAACCCACTGAAGTCTGATTTCCATACAAACCTGCGGAGTAAGGAGCCGAGACGATAAGATCGCCAGCCTGATCACCGTTCACATCCGCGGTAGCGATGGCATAACCTGTGATAAAAGCTCAGTGATGCATGAAACTACAGGAAAGACAGTGAGGAAGAGATACCGAAGTCTTCTAGTGCGCCTTGACCTTCAATGATGACACCGTACCCACTATCTAGCGTACTATCGGCTCTGATGGATGACGGATATTGTGCGCCGCACCGACCGTAAATCACAAAAGCAGCGCCAACTCGCCCAATAGACCTAACAGAAGAGATTGCCTTAAGCTTAAAAGACTGAGTGCAAATCGGTACTACTCGGTAAAAACGAACCTTGTGGCTGACACATAACCTGTAGCACCGACTAAGAGATCGGAGCATCCATCGTAATTGACATCGCCCACCGCAAGAGAACTACCAAGCTGATCAGCCGTCGTACCTGATGATTGGCCACGTTTACATGAAAAAAAAAATACCGTAGACAATCAGTTCACGCGAGACGTACCAACGAGTTGGAATCCTTGGGTTCCGTCGAGGTCAGTGAAGTCGTAGATGGTTTTGGAGAACGACGCTCGACCAAACAAGCAGGACACTCGACCAACACCACTGCTGGGAGCACCAATACATACATCCGCAAAACCGTCTCCGTTCACGTCGCCAGTGGTAGCGGAACTGCAGAAAGATTGGGGGATTAATCGGTGTACTAAGTACAGCATAGCCCAAGTGGACTCATCCACTGAGGATAGTGCACGTACCGACCCCAGTTAGGGTAGTTGACAGGGCTACCACTGACAACTGTCTGACCGCGCATAGCGATACCGTTGGCACCGTTAAGGGCAGCAAACGATTGCGCGATATTGTTCCTGTTAGTGTTACCGAAGAACACGCCGCATACGCCGGTATAGTTGACGCTGCCTCCAATGGTTGGGTAACAAAGCACGGCGTCGGATAGGCCGTCTCCGTTAACATCACCAGCAGCCACGGCCAAGCCGAGATAGTCATTCGACTATTGCGATCAAAAACGGTAGTTAAGTTACAGCATACGTTGATAAATCGATTATCCCAAAACTGAGAGTGGGAGACACGTACTGTCTGACCGACAATCGAAAAGCCAGTGCCCTCAATGGCCTGTTTATTGAGGTCGATGCTCGTGTAGGGGGTAGACTTTCCGAAGATGAAATACACTCTACCAGCATCGATAGCGTTGGTCACGACTGAGATTGACAGAGATGAGTTGATGAACGGGGGGATGAAGAGAGGCTAGGGTGGGTACTGTTATCATAAGCATAAGCACCGATCAGCAAGTCCTCAAAGCCGTCTCCGTTGAAATCTCCTCGAGCCATAGCATAGCCAGTTTGATCCGAAGCAGTCCTTCCTGTAGGAGCCCATAACGCACATGTGAGAGAGGTGTGACTTTCCACATCTCGAAAAAGTTGTCTAGATAGGGGGAGATGAAGAGAACTAAAAGTCTAGAGTGGAGGGAAGAGGATGTAGAAGAGGAAAAGCTGTATGGTAGAACAATCACCCTGGCTGATGACGAAGCCATTGGTCCCGGCGGTGATAGAGCTCACGGGGATGGATTGAGTCGCGCCCTCTCCAAAGAACAGGGAGAGAACGAGGGCAAGGAAGGCCAATCGTGTCCACCGCGAATGTCCTTCCATCATCTGTCCCTAAGAAGTTATGTGCAGGTTCTGCTTGACCGTGTCGCCCTTACTGGAGAGAGATCCCGTCGAGGGAGGGCGATGAGGTAATCGATGAAGTAAGAAGGAGAAGCAGAGGGCTGTAGGGATGATGACGGATCAGGATCCTGATCCTTGTTCCCTTTTGAACTTTGGGGTCCTCTGTGACGAGTTCCCTCCCCACGCTCCCCTCGAACTAATATTCACACTGTTCCCTCTCTCTCCTAAAGAGACGAAACGAGGAGGGCACGTAAGTGAGTGAGGGAACTACACACACATAAAACCCCACCAGCCCACCAATAACTGGTCGCGCACAAGGGTGTATAGCACACTGCGGGCATACCGGGCGTGCCTGACTGCTTTGTGACCGCTCGAAAAGGAAGGTCTTCCTAAACTCGATATCACACGTCAGCAAAGGTATCTACGCTAACAAACTAGTTGCCGACGCCGATAAGGTATAGCTGCCCTAAAAAAGGGGCTAATATTCAATAAACGGCTCCCATCTCTGCCCCTTCGTGGGGCATGAGATGGGGGAAAAACTTACATTGTACCTCCGTCCTTCGGCTTGCCGAACCGCTCTCGGTCTCGATCCCGGACAACGTCACGATTCGACTTACTCCGGATGAGGGTGCCTGGCACGTTGTCCTCGCTGGCTGATCGGTGCAAAGACGAGCTCGGCTGCTTGTCCACTGGCGAAGGAGAGCGATTGATGGAGAAGGCTTTCTTGACCGTAAGGCTTGATGACGATTTTGTGAGGACGGCGAGCAAACGAGACGGCTTGGAAGGAGATGAGGAGAGAGCAGTAGACGAAGAGGATGAATCGGAGCTTTCCACAGAGGGCGACGTTCGTCCAGATCCTGGACGCGGAGTCGATTTCGATGAAGAGGCAGAAGACGATGAAGTTGAGGTTGAAGGGGTAGGAGAAGGAGAGCGTATTCGTGCTGGCAGAGTGACTGATCGTCCCGCCAACACAGATGCACGACGTCCAACTGGTGCTGTGCTCGTAGAGGACGAGGTGGGATTATTTGGCTGTGAAGGCCGATTAGCGGAAGCCGTAGTACGTGTAGGAGTCGGTCGAATGGGTTCCGGCACCACCAGCTTCGATGCATGTCGCGCCGATGGTGTCGCAGAGTTGATTGAGGAACTGCGCTGTCGGGAAACGGCAACAGGAGAGGATATAGCACGATTTCGCGTATTTGAAGCACCTTTCAAACCGCTCATAGAAGTCGGTGATGGTGTTCGTGCTCGCCTTTCCGCGCTTAGCTTCGGTGGCGAGGGTGCTCGAGCCCGCGCCGCCGCCTCATTTAAGGCAGCTCGAGGCGGCGTAAGGAAGACACGACGTTCAGACGAACGTGATGCGGGCGACGACGTAGTAGATGTAGTTGGAATGGGTTGGGAAGATGCCGGATGAGGAGTAGCAGCTCTCCTGGCTCTGACTGGGATCTCTGATGTCTCCAACGGTGGTCGTGGCGAAGAAACCCTTGGGGCGCCTTTGGCCGATATCTCGGCAATCGGGCGAGGGGATGGTCGTCTGGCATTCCTGTCCGCAGTGGTAGGAAGCCCCTGCAAATTAGGCGGGTTACGTCGTCCAGTCGGCTTTACAATTGAGGTTGACGCCGCGCGAGGAGGCACAGCTGCAGTCGAAGCAACTGCGTTGGTCTCCTTCTTGTCTTCTTCTTTCTGTTCACTTCGTCTGGTAGATCGGAGTTTGCCGAAGGTCTTACCGAGTTCGCGCCGTCGTCCGCCTGCTGGCTTGATTACATCTTCCTTCGCTTTAGCCTTCTCTTTACCATCACTAGCGATCGAGGGCTGACTATCAAAACTGCACCTGCGCTCGTCTTCCGAGAGCGTAGATATTTCACTCTCCGAGCGGACCGCCTGAGGTTGCTCTGGCCTTTCCGCTCCGGTGCTAATGTTGTTCTCTTGCATGATTACATTGGGATCAAGTCCGCTCGTTGAATTGCGAGGCGAGAGAGGAGGCGACACCGTTCCCGGTAGCGCTCCTCTTGCATGCGCAGAAGGACCACGACTTCGCGATGGCGGTGATCCTATGCCCAGCAACGATAGGGCATGCGATAGGCGCGGACTTGATGGACTCTTTTTCTGTAACAGAAAAAAACACTTAATATCTTGGCGTAGTTTACGGTTGTGAGTCTATAATACCTTCACGCTTGTATTAAGGCGAGCCTCCTCCGCTTCCTCCATGATGACAAAGTTCTTCACCGGTGATCCTTCTCGAATCTTGTCTCTTTCTTTGTCTTTCTCCTTCTCTTTTTCCTTGTCCCTATCTTTTGTGGCGGTCTTATCCCAACTGAAGCTGAGCTTGATTTTAGGGAGCTGTAGGGGTCCCTTGCGAGAGAACTTCGCGGCCATGGCAGGATGAGGCTCTGATTCGGATTCCTTGAAACGCCCGCTCCGTTCATTGTCTTCCTCACTCTTCTCCCCTTTACTCCCGATCTTCGCCTCACCACCGCGATTCTTGCTATTCTTCTTCGTCCCGCTCGGCGCTGAGTCCTCTAACGTTGAGGACTTCCACAATCGTACAGTCTCCTCACTACGTGCAGCATCCGCCAAGGCACGCTCCTTCAGCATTCGTATCCGCTCCATCATGTTCCCTTTATTCGCTTCCTTCTCCTGGCGTTGCTTTGCCTTGAGAGCATCCTCTTTTCGCTTCTCCTCCTTCACCAACTTCCTTCTGAATCGGTTCCGTCGTCGAATATGAGCACGCCAGTCTGCCAGAGACGACCGCACAAAGGAGGCCCACAGCTGCAACGACGATGTCGATGCAAGCTTGCGGCTCTCCCGCAAAGCTTCCTCGATGATATCGCCCAATTTGAATGTAGCGTAGTCGTGCAGCATGCAATAGTCCTCATCCCCACTCGAACTGGCGCCTTCGACCTCATTGCTGCCGTGACCATCCGTCACCCCGCGCTCCTCGCCCAACTCACAATCATCTCTGCCATCGCTCCCCGTGGAATCATCACCGCTCTCCATGCAGCGTGGACTTCTCCTTCTCATTGCGCTTACTGTACTATCGTCACCATCCTCGTCTTCGTCGTCTTCCGCACCTCCAAGGTGAAAGTCAGTACGACGGCGATGGCGCCCGTTCATCTCCATTTGCAAGTGCTGCCCGCACACGATGTTAGCATTGGTGGGAGCGGTCATGTGCATGAAGAGGTCATCTTCGGCATCGTCGTCCTCGCCGCTGCCGTCCTCCAACTTGCGCGACCCGCCAGCACGCTTCTTCTTCGACGTCCGCTTGTGATCCTTTTTAGAACTCTTTGTTGTCTTGAAATCGAATTGAAACATCTGTTTTGTATTTTTGTATTTTGAATATATTTATCAATAAAACAGAAACAATCAAAGTGCCATGATCTTAAAGCAATAAAAAAAGGCATCTTTTTAAAAAATATTTAAAAAACCAAGATCAAGATACATAATATGAATTGATGGGAACTACGATTCTAATCTCATTGAAGTAAAAGTAATGTAGAATAATAAAAACAAGACAAGAAAAATAATACCCAAAAATTTGTCCTTTGTCGGGCACGTACGGTGTAAAAAAAAAGATTGCGATTCTTCCAATCACGTCCTACACTACACGAAGAGTCTTCTTGGGAGTCCTTCCCACAACGTCCCTCACCAAGCTCTTTGGGAGGAAGAAGGGAGAGATGGCTACCGAGAAGGCCAAGATTACGGTTGATGGGAAACAGACAAAGAAATTTTAGGAAAATATTTTCTCTTCGTTTCCGTCGACTACGAGGAATTTTCTTTTTGTGTCGACGGTGAAGCAGAGCTGGAATCAGATGGGGTGGAGGACGATGGCGGGTTGTAATCGGCAGGTCGCCAAGGGTAGAGAAGAACGTTCTTCACTGTAGGCCAGTCCCAGGGGAATACGATATCCTTGACTTTCCTGGCTGAGTCGAGTTCGAGTGGTTTTGGGGGTTCCTTGGAGATGAGCGCGTCTACTGTCTGGTAGCGTGCAGATGTAATCATCAGCATGAATGGAAGCACAATCACGCTCAATCATTATCCGTACTCGTTCTCGTTGCAATTCCTTATCAATGTATATCTGTTCCTCCTCATACTCCAGATCCTCCTCACTGACAAAGCGCTCCTTGTCCTCTAGCACGTGCTGCTGAAACAGGTAAAATGCGTCCTGGCCAGCATTCTCATACCTGCATTGCAGGCCCAATCATCAGAGCAAGCAGCAACACATCAACCAAATGAATGAGTACCAAAAGTCTACAAGCTCTTGAAACTCTTCATCCTCTTTGTAGTAGGCATAGAACGGACTTGCCAGTACAGCCAACACAAACACCTAGTGAACACAAGCACAACTGTCTTTAGCACATTCAAATAAGCCAAATAATATGTATAAAATTATTAATTTAATAATTTGTAAAATAGAAAGAAATAGTGCAGGTACCTGCTGCTTCCAGGAATAGTGGCTCCAAGGGCGCTTCCAGTACTTCTTTGTGCGAACGAGTAGCGGCTCCTTGGGCTCCTTCGGCGCTGGCACGTCGTCCCCGACCTCAGAGGAGGCCGCGGGCTCCACCGTGCTGGCAGTCGCCGTGGCAGGGGAAATGGGATCCTCCCTAGGAGGAGCGGCTTGATTTTTGTTCGCCTGATTAGGCGATGTTGTGGATGACGTGGTCGATTGTGATGAGGAGTAGAGACGATGAGGACGATTCCAGACGCGCATATGGAGGGGCATGCCAATTGAAGGGCCCCATCTTGGTACCAGGTGCCCTAAATTCTGCGTAGGGCGAGAATTCACACAAATCACTCCCGGCGCCCTTTTCATCTTCTGCTCTGAATTTGCTGTTTTTTTTCATATTTCGAAATCCGCAAATTTATGATTGAAATTTTGAATTTGTTTCGGAAATTGCAAACCTTTTGGTGAAAAGTGCAAAAGGCAAGAAAAAGATTTTGGTCCAATAATTCATCTCTGGCCAATCCAGATTCGAAAATTCATTCAAGAAAGAAAGGATGGGGGACTACGGACACATGATGGAAGAGCAGGAAGACCATCAACAGCAGCTGCAGCAGCATGGGCACGGGATGGACGGCGCAATGGTGCCTGCCAATCCTTCTTCTTCTTCTTCTTCTTCATCGCTGGCGATCCCGCGTGGGCCGGTGAGCGTGAGTGTGCAGAGGACGGTGAATCTTTACAATTTGGAAAAGTACACATTGGGCAAGAAGGAAGCCCAGCTCGAAAAGGACACATCGGTGGCGGCACGACTGGCCCGCATGAAGGACATGTACGAACGTGAGGGCATGCGACGCACGGTGGATGCCGTCCTACTCGTCCATCAGCACAACCATCCCCACGTCCTCCTTCTCCAGATCGGCAACACCTTCTACAAACTGTACACCTTTTTTTTATTTTTAACCTATTTCTATTTTCTAAAACATTCTAATTATTCAGAAATTATTTTTCATTTTAATTCGTTATTACATTTATTTTCTGTTTATTTCCTTCATTTAAACCGGGTTAAAGATTTTAATTGAATTTTTGTTTTTATGTAGATTAATATTTTTCAGTATTTCTGTTGAAATAAAAAATGAAACATAAAACTGAAAAAAAAACATATTTATGTAGACCTGGTGGCCGATTGAAGCCGGGCGAGAACGAGATCGATGGACTCAAGCGGAAGCTGACCAAGAAGCTCGCGCCCGCCTTCTCCAACTATCAGCTCGATTGGGAGGTACCGGGGAATCCACGATGATCAGGGCTGATCAGTGCTTTGGTGCTGAACTTTTTCTTCACAATGTGTCGTGCTGTGTGTGTGTGTGGCATGCGATCAGATCGGTGAGTTGCTGTGTCAATGGTGGAGGCCCAATTTTGAGACGCTGCAGGTTTGACTTCCTCTTCAAATGCAGTACTTGACTCAGTCCCCTGACCGGGTTCTCCACTTCCAGTATCCTTACATTCCTCCTCACATCACACGACCCAAAGAATGCAAGAAGATCTTCTTGGTTCAACTCCCGGAACGATGTACATGCTTCCTCTTTGCTCTTCGACCATTTCGGTGTAGGACTGATCAAACGTTGCGCTCATGTGCAGGTGTGTTTGCGGTACCCAAGAACTTGAGACTGTTGGCGGTGCCTATCTTCGAACTCTACGACAATGCATCGCAGTATGGGCCCATCATTTCGTCCCTCCCACAGACTCTTGGTAGGTTCAACTTCAACTATCTCTAGCCTGGCACTCTTTCTCAACGGTACAAAACTGTATGGACATTGCTCTCATCAAAATACAAAACATGCTGCGAGTCATCGGGCACGCGGATGCCCGCTAACCTAAAACTCGACTGTGAGCACATTCTTTCCTATCGACTGCCCGCTCTCTTGATATTGCAGGGCCTGTACGAGCTCACACCAAGCGAAGCGTCGGCGAGCCGTCGGTCGGAGCACACCCGCGTCGATCATCGAGGCCAGGCTTTCGAGAATCCGGCCCTGCTTCTCCATATCAACATTGAAGAGGCTTCGCGTGAACATGCACTCCCATACTAATGTTGCTCGCTTGATCTGGACGTGATGGATGGCAGAATGCAGTGTCAGTGTCCTTCAGCGCTATGAGGCGTGTGAGAAGCGGCTGTTCTGTACGAATAGCGGAGCCAAGTTGATCGGCGCTGTGTTAGGTAGTATAAAACTGATCTTGCCCAGTGGATTGACCAGCTCGATGAACTGTTCCATCAGCGCATCCGGTTCGGTAGTACAGAAGATGTAGTCGATGCCCTATCAGTGAGTAACTATGTGAGTGGCTGCCTTAGCTATTCCCTGTTTCAAGGTAAGCCGAGAAACCTTGAAGCCCAAGGCCTGCAGCTGTTCGGTGAGTGGTCGGTGGTGATCGAGAACTTCATCAGCGCCCAAGGCTCGCGTGTGAGCGATTGTTTCTGGCCGTGAGGCGGTAGCAATCACTCGGCCGATCTTCAAGACCTGCAAGGACCTGTAAGATCGAAGTCGCGAGGGCCGCCGCGCGAAGAGAAGCATTGATACCCTCTTGGCAATCTGCAAGGATATGGAGCCCACACCACCAGCGGCGCCCACGATGAGGATGGACTTGTCTTTGTTCGCAGGGAGATCTGTTTGGTCATCTCCAGAGTGTAATGGAATGCCCATCGCCTCCACCATCGTTTCCCATGCAGTAAGAGTCTGCACTCACCCGGGAGATGCTTTTTGATGATCACAGCAATATCTCAGTCGGCTGAGATACGTACTGTTAGAGGTAAAGAGGCCGCGTCCTCGTGGCTCAGGGAAGTGGGTTTCAGGGCACCAAAGCATACTCAGCAAAACATCCCTGGCGAGAGAGTGCGCCTATGATCGATGTACACGAGAATCAACTCAAACTCTTACAAGACCTTGCTGGACATCGACAGAGATAGAGATACCTGCGTAGAAGACCGAGTCTCCTTCCCGAAACCGTGATACCTCCGATCCCACCGCTTCGACCACACCAGACGCATCCCATCCGACTACAAGCGGTTCATGCAGTTCGGGTGGCGCGGCGAATCCCTTCGTGATCACTTTCACGTCAATCTGCATACGATGACATCGCTGTTTCAGTGGTTGACTCTCACTTCCCGTGAGTGATGAAGCATTGAACAAAAGGTACCGGGTTGGTCGCCACCGCCACAATACGAACGAGAAGATCTCGAGGGCCAGGCTGAGGCTTGGGCAGCTGGATCACCTGAGTACTTCTTGGATAGGTCCGTATTCAGTGATGCCATAGGCCTTCATTGTTGAAGCCACCAACCACAGAGTCCTTTTGTTTGAGATGCTGGGTAAGAGTTTGCGTGTTAGATGCTAACGCACAACGAAAGAGAGTGAGAGAAGCGTTCCCCCGAAGCCCGTCGGGCCTCCGGGGACGGTTACGTGAACACTGATGGTAATGTGTAAATGATGAGGCAGAGAGGAATTGATGGTTGTTAGGATCTTAGGGTAGAAAAGGATATCTTGTGAGTTGAGTTAAGGAATGTCGTCCACGTAAGGTATAGTGTATTGTCGTCATAGTAACAGTAGAATCTCGTTTTAGTTAAATGGGAAAAGAGATCCGTACAACTCGTCTGGAAAGGGTCGTCATGAACCACCCTAGCCACGTGACGCCCTCCAGAGCAGTCACATGCGGGACGAGAGACGTTGACGCGCCGCGGGAGAGAGGATCGAGTGAGGCAGGAGAGACAAGACCTTCAGGTCGGCCTCGTTGAGGGTAACCACGCTGGCGTGGTGGCATGCAGGCGGCGGAATGAAGTAGTTCCTGGAGAGTACGTTGTAGGCAGTAAGCCCATAGAAGAAAGAGTTGGAATAGATGGTCTCCTGTTGCACGTAAGACCAGACAACACACGAATAGTTTGAGTTATGTGTCTCGTTACTGGTGTTGGGGAGAACATTTACCGCTTCTTCATACATTCCGGACATCAGCAACTCATTGATAGGAATGCACTGGCCAGGTCGAACATCAATTGTTGTGATTTCGTTATAATACGTGTTGCCAACGCGCTCCGCATCTGACAAAACATGCGCTTGCTAAGTCAGACTGGAACGAAACACATGAGACGTTCACGAGGAACGTACACTTTTGCGCCTGCTGCAAGCCGATCGTCACATTTCCTGCAAAGTGGAAGAACGAGTTTTTGCTGTTCGAACAGAAAGGCTGTGCAATGACAGAGAGGAAATCCGTGTTAACAGAACATGTTTTTTGCACTTGGGCTGCACACATGGTACTGTACCTCGAAGCAGTCCTCACAGTGGAAGTGAGTGCACGAGTCAGTCGTCTTGTTGTAGGTGTAGAAATGTCCAACCTGCCATTCACGGTATCCCGGCACCAATTCAGGCCGTCATTGACCGGAAAGAACGAAAAGCGAAAGCGAAAAACGAAGGTACCCTGAGAAGGAGCATTTCGAAGCGGGAGGCCGTCGCGTTCGCGTCCCACAGATGTCCGTCGAAGCGCACTCCTTGGTTCTCGTCGTACATGACGTCAGCCTGGTACCCCCCACAAAACATGTCGACGAACGAAAAAATGAAGAAACCAGTGAGCTAGATCCGTCCCCGGTAACGGAAGAATCCCACTCCCTGGTTTTCATGACATCGATTTGTTTTTCTCAAGGGAGGGAAGGGGAAAGTAGAATCAATTGATTTATCAAAAGGGGGCAGACCTGGAAACCGGTTCCGTTGGCGAAATGTTCGTAGGTCGAGATGAAAGCGGGAGGGAAGCAACATGACCTCTCCGCAGCCCACGTGGTCGCTGCGCCCACTACCAAGAAGAACATAACCAAAGCGGGGAACATCCCCAATGACCTTGATGCCATGGTTGTCATCCTCGAACAGTTCTTTTCTTCGGTGTCCACAAAAATGAATTCCAAATTCCCATTTTTATTTCTCTACTATTTTCTTCATGGAGCATAAAGGAAAATGAAAAAGAAAATATTTTGTGTCGACAAGCGTGATTGATAATCGATAGCTTGCTCCTCACCATGATGGAGGCATCGAGAGAGGACCGAGGTACACACCTCCTGACCCCAAAAAATATCCCTCCTCACATAATCGAATAATCAATTAATCAAAAGCTGTGATCTCACACAGGCCTTGTGACTATCTAAAGATTTCCCATTTAAATGATCATTTTATTTCTGCATTTTTTTTTTGCATCTTGAGAACATTGATCAAGGCCCATTCTATGTTTTAAATCTAAAATTATGTTGGGGGCAGAAGGCGTGTAGTGTTTTCTTGACTAATCGAGACGACCCCATTTCTTCTCTCTACACGCAGATGACAACATCATCGTCAACAACGGTGGGAGTAGTGGCGGGGGAGATGACGATTGGGACTGGAGCGCATTCGACTCGGCCAAGTCGAGTTCTCCAAGTAGTAGTAGTAGTGGTGCCCTCCCCTATGTAGATGACGTCAACAAGGCAGCCGGTGGCATCCTTGCTGTGGATCCTCAGCAGCAGACGCCTCTGACGGCTCCCGCTAGCGGGACGAACGGCGGCGAGCAGTGGGCGGTCGACTTTGACTTTGGCGTGTTGACAACGACGGCCGCGGCGGCTTCCGGTACACCGCCGACGACGGCCGCTGGCGAAGAAGGTTCGAGTTCAGTGCAGGGCTCGCCAGCGCCAGCTGCTGAGCAGGAGACGGCGGCTGTAGAGAACGGCACAGGTGGCCAGGGAGGACTCGATCCGTTCGCAGAGCTGCTGGGCATCGAGAACCTCGTGCCTCGCAGTCCGGCCGCTTCGCGCAAGACCACACAAGACGCGCCGCCGCGATCCAGTCCGAGTCTGCTTCCGTTTGATGAACTGGTACACCATATGCATTCTGCCGCAGTTGAATGCGAGTGACGTTGTACTGATGAGCAATGCCAGCTTGGAGGGCCACTCAGTAACAGCGAGGACAATAGCACACCAACAACCACGACGGACAGTGCGTTCGGAGATGATTGGACGAGCTTTAATGTACCGAGCGTTACTCTGCCTACGAGTGATCACGTGCCGGTGGACGATAGTAAGCTGGATGAAGAAAAGGAGACCAAGGGGGAGCAGGACGACGGTGTACAGCAAGGAGACTCGGTCCCAGTGGTGGAGAATCTCCTCGGAACGGTAGAAGAGCCTCAGGCAGAACAGCCGTCATCCCCAGCAACGACAGTCGAGTCTCCAACTACTACAAATGACGAGACCGGAGGAGATGTTACACTTAACGCCACATTGTTGTCGTGGGCAACGGGTGGCGAAACGGGGGACAAGGAACAAGACCGCGAGACCGACGCTGATCCGTTTGAGGCTTTCGCCACGGCGCGCGATGAAGGCGAAAAAGATGAGAAGGAGGAAAGCGACGGGTTCGAAAGGGCCGGGTCGGAGAGTTTTGCTCCGTTTGATGACTACGTGAGCTCTCGCCCAACCAGTGCAAGCGTTGATGCGGAAGTGATGCCACCAGCACAGGTAAATAGTGAAGAGAGAGACGAAGAGAAGGAGGGGATAGAAGAAAACGAGGCAGAGAATGATAGTGCTATAACGGACTTCGAGGCCTTTGCCAGCAACAGTTCTATACAGCCGATCAAGACTAATCTGCAATTCGGCGCCGAAGATGACGAGAACTTCACTCCACCTATTCACTCGGCCGTTGTACGAACAGACGAAAGCGACAGCAGCGAAGCAGAACAGGAAGACGATGACACCTTCTTTACTGAGTTGAGTACCCGCAAACCGAGTGACCCTCCTCCGCTGACAACCACTGCCGAATCGTCTACAATGGTGACAAGTCCAGATCAACAGACTTCTACGATACCCACTACATCTACGGAGGCGTCATTTGATACTGGGGGCTGGGATGCCTTTGGTGACTTCTCGTCTGGTTCAGCGCCCACTTCGAGCACGGCGCCACAACAAGTTGTCGAGGAGAAACGAGATGGAGAGGACACAGATGTTGGTACAGAGTTTGCCACGGCTGATAAGGATAACGAGCCTACAGGTGAATCAACGGAACAGCACTCTGTCGATTCGAACCTGGATGTACATCCAGGTGACATGACTACAAGCGAGGGCTCCAACGATCAACCAGAGGAAGTCGTGGAATCCATCGAGCGATTATCTCCCCCACCGTCTGTCTCCACTCAAGAACTACCAGATACCGCTCAGGGAGAAGATGCAGCCGATGATGACTGGGGAGATGATGAAGGTTGGGCCAGCTTCCAGAGTGCGCCGTCAGATAGCGTTTCCACAGCTCCTACACGTACGTGAGATGCGCCATCAATACGTCTTACCGCTGTCTGCTTATTGTATCTGCCTCTCGACAGAATCTTCACAACCAGCCGAGGTCAAGGTCCCCGCGCCCGCGGAAACGACACCACCAGCACCTACGCCTGCGCTGGCTGCCGCTCCCGCAGATGTCAATTCTATCCCTTATGTGCGTTTAGTGAACCTTGATCAGAAAGTGAGCTTAAGCGCTGATATCTCTCTCTTAGATCTTCTTCACTGGAACTAAGGAAGCTCTCTTGGCTGCTACGAATCGCCTGTTCGATGCTGCTCTTCCCACTCCTGCCTTTGACTCACGAGAACCTTCGGACGAGCCTGAGCCACCAAACCTTTGTGATCTCATTAATCAGAGCCCAAGCGTTCGGTGCGTTCCCTTCCTGCTTTTTTCACGTGGTCTTCCATGTTGTGTTTGCGTTATGGCCATTTGCGCTCTTGTTGTGCGGGATCACATTGACGACCATGTGATTCATATTTCTTATGCCAACTCACAGTTCCGTCTTCTCTGTCCAATATTGAACGCTC